>SJYB01006852.1:0-13415 GCA_006408585.1 Antidorcas marsupialis
TGGCTGTTACCACTGATGCAGTGATTCCAGTGAGAGACTCCAGTGCTACAAAAACATCCATTGGTAATCACAAATGTGCTTCTTTTGTACTTTATTTTTACAGAAACTGGGCTTAGACCATACCTTGGTCTGAATTTTTTTCCCAGCTTAATGACCTAACAAACCATTGTGGGCATCCCCCATGATCACAGGTAGAACTCTGACTTTGGAGGTGGGGAGAGCCATGGCGAATGTTATTGTGTTCACTGGCCAATGTTATTCTGTTCACTGGTGCAAAGGAGTAAAATGATTGTCTTTGCACAAGGAGTGAAGATAAATGGACAGTCCTTGCTAACTGATTCAATGTATTGAGTGAGGCATTGGGAAGAATCAGTGATAACTTTGCCTAAATGTTTATTCTTTCTCAAGGAGACCAGTTTCCCTTCCTGTTAATGCTAAAGCAAAATAAGAGCCATGTTGAAATCTTAACTCTCAGCTACAAATGGTCTCCTTTTACCTTCTCTCCACCAGGTAGAAAACAACTTCTATTGCTTTCATATACATAATGACTGTGATCAGCTAAAGGTAAGAAATTCATCTTCTCTGCTAATGCTTCTATAATTGCCTTTATTTCTGAAACCCACAGCATTTATAACTGTTACATAATTTAGTACTTAATAGTCCATATTATGTATGATTTAACAGACATCCAGGAAAGTACCTAAAACATATATATAGTTTAGTGATTAACTATAAAGCAAACAGCTATGGAACCACCAGTAAGTCAAGAAACAGAGCGTCATCTGGCTTTCTTTGGAGTCTGAGTTAATTACTAACATATTAGTGTGTTTTTCTATTCCAAGTAGATGGTTATTTTTATTTCATAACATCTTACTAATTATTCCCACCACTGCTTTTGTGTTACATTTCTTCTTCCTTACTATGGTCATTCTTTTAGCAAAAAATGGCCATAGTAAGGCAGTGGTGGTGGTGGTTTAGTCGCTAAGTTGCATCCAACCTGCGACCCCATGGACTGTAGCCTGCCAGGCTCCTCTGTCCATGGGATTCTCCAGGCAAGAATACTGGAGTTGGTTGCCATTTCCTTCTCCAGAGGATCTTCTGGACCCAGGAATTGAACCCAAGTCTTCTGCATTCCAGGCACATTCTTTACCAACTGAGTTACAAAGGGAAGCCCATATAGTAAGAAAGCTAGCACCTTAAATACCATATCTAGCTAAAGAGAAAAGAAGACGTCAGGGGAAATGCCACTCTGAGATGTTATCGGGAAGAGTACAGTAATCAAGGGTATTTTTTAAAAATTTAATTGAAGTATAGTTGATTAAGAGTATGGGTTTTAATGCAGTTTTAAGTCCATGCCTTCTCCACTGATAAGAGTTTCTGGAGGTTTACACATCCCTCTCTACCTCATAGATTTCCCTCACCTTGAATGGTGACTATTAGGACGCTAATTATCTAGGCCTACAGCTATGTGTCTGAGGCTTTTTGAAGGCATCCCTTATTCTCAGGTGGCGCTAGTGGTAAAGAGCCCACCTGCCAGCATGGGAGACGTAAGAGACGAGGGTTCGATCCCTGGGCCGAGAAGATCCCCTGGAGGAGGGCCTGGCAACCCACTTCAGTATCCCTTCATGGACAGAGGAGCCTGGTGGGTTGCAGAGTCAGGCACGAGTGACTTATTCTCTAGGCTGCTATTGCTCTACATGGAAGCACCGCTGCTGTGTCAGTCCTCTGTAGGTAATCTGTCTTTTCTTTCTTTTATGATTTTCTTTTTATCCTGATATTCCTCCAGTTCAGTAGAATATACCTGAATGTGAATCTCTATACTGCTCTTCCTAGAGTCGGGGGATACTTGTCGCTTCAGTGCTCGGAAATCATCAACCATGAATATTCAAGATATTTTACTATGGAGCTTCTCATTTTACCTTTTTTTTTTTACCTTTTTCATATTTTTACCTTGTCTTGATGTATTGGAGCAAATTGTTCAGTACAATCTTCACAGATATTATTAATTTTTTCCCTAACCATACCTATTCTGGAATTTCTCACTTACTAAGCTTTTTCTTTTTTCAACTCCTGTTTCCTAGAATTTCTGAATATTTTCTTTCATTCCTACATGTTCTTGATTAAGTTTAAGAAAGAGTTGTTCTTTTATGTGTAACCCTTGGGTTCCCTTTTATATATTTTTTTAATTTCAAAGTTATTTTCAGATTCACTGGAGTGAATTTACTTGCTTTTTTGCTTGTTAACTGTATTAACATTATATTCCTTGAGGTTTAAATATTCATGTGCAAGCTTATTTAGAATGGGAAGTTTCTTTCCTCCCTCTGTTTGTACATTGGCATCTGGTTTTCTCTGTTTTTTCTTTTTTTACTTTTTATTTTGTATTGTGATATATCCAATTAACAAACAATGTGATAGTTTCAGGTGAAAATGAAGGGACTCGGCCATACACGAATTTCTGTTTTTTAAGTTCATTTGTATCATTTCTTTTTAGATCCCACATATAAGGTATTTCATACAGTATTTCTCCTTCTCTGCCTTCACTCGGAGAGAGGGTATGACTCTCTCCAGGTCCATCCTTGTTGCTGCAATGGCATTATTTCAGTCTTTTTATGGCTGAGCACTATCCCACTGTATGCATGTGCCACACCTTTATCCATTCCTCTGTTGATGGACTTTCAGGGTCTTCCGCATCTTGGCCATTGTAAACAGTGCTGCAGTGAACTCCGGGGTGCGTGTGTCCCTTCAGATCATGCTTCTCTCCAGATACATGCGCAGGAGTGGGATTGCAGGGTTATGTGGTAGTTCTATTTTTAGTTTTTTAAAGAATCTCCATAATATTATCCATGGTAGCAGTCCCAATTTACATTCCCACCAACAGTGTAGGAGGGGGTCCCTTCTCTCCACACCCTCTCCAGCATTTATTGTTTGTGGATTTTTTGATGCTAGCCATTCCAGCAGGTGTGAGGTGATACCGTACTGTAGTTTTGATTTGCATTTCCCTAATAATTAGCGATGTTGAACATCTTTTCATGTGTCTATTGGCCATCGTTATGTCTGCCTTATGGAAATGTCTATTTAGGTCTTCTGCCCATTTTTGGAGCATGTTGTTTGTTTTGATGCTGTTAAGCATCATGCTGCTGCTAAGTCGCTTCAGTCATGTTCGACTCTGTGTGACCCCATAGACGGCAGCCCACCAGGCTCCGCCGTCCCTGGGATTCTCCAGGCAAGAACACTGGAGTTGGCTGCCATTTCCTTCTCCAGTGCATGAAAGAGAGAAGTGAAAGTCGCTCAGTCGTGTCCAGCTCTTAGCGACCCCATGGACTGCAGCCTACCAGGCTCCTCCGTCCGTGGATTTTCCAGGCAAGAGTACTGGAGTGGGGTGCCATTGCCTTCTCCGTTAAGCATCATGAGCTGTTTGTAAATTTTGGAGACTAATCCCTTATTGGTCACATTCTTTGCAAATACTTTTTCCCAATCCATAAAGTTGTCTTTTTGTTTATTGCTTCCTTTGCTCTGGCATCAGGTTGTCTGAGTGGTCTAAACGGAGGACTCTCAAGGGCGGGGCCAGCACTGTTTCCATGTTGCACTGGGGCTCTAGGTTCTCTGGATACCAGTAATCCTGTCTTGAGTCCCAGGCACAGGGCTGTGTCCACTTTTACCCCATCACCTCAAGCAAACAGCTGACCCCTGGCCTGAGTCCTGGGTGCCTGCCAGGTCTCTTTTCATAAAGGGTGTTTCAGAAGAGTGATGCCCACTAGCCCCAGGCCACCTATCTGTGTACAGGTCCATGTGAGTTAGCACACAAAAATGAAATACAGAAATCACCTACATAAACACAAGCAATTATAAAAAGAACAGGAGGCTAAGGAAAGACAGAGTTACTGGAGATAAACACAGAAATGGCTGAATTGGTACACCCAAACATCGAGTAAATGCAAGAGCTAGATTGTTTTCTGGGAAAAACAGAGTCATGCAATAAATAATCCATTGTCTAAATTAATCGAGGAATGTGTAAAAGGCCAGTTAGCCAAGTAAAACATAATAAGTATAGAATTACAGGTTAAGAATATGCAGAAAGAACCTATGAAATAGAAAACCAAGTGATAATGAAAAGAATAAGTAAGTGTATATTTGTTGTAAGGATCATATCTCCAGTATTTATTAAGGTAGGTGTGTATGTATTTGCTATTATAGAAAAGTAGCCCTTAAGAGAAAAAAAAAATTTATCCTGGAAGACAATGAGAAAATTCTTATATTAGGCCCAGAAAGCTTCACAAATGGTGTCTTAACATATGTTGAATGTTGGTAGCAGTTGCCTCCAGTTCTTTTCAGAATATGCCATTGTCCTGGAAGAGAAGGCTTCCGAATAATTTTTATAAAGCCGGCACAGCAAAACCTGATCCAAAACATCAGTGAATACCAGTGAGAAAGTCCTAAAGAAAACATTAACACATACAGTATAGAAACACATTAAACAATACAATCCTACTGTATTTCACCAAGAAATTCTTTTTCCCTTCTCTTACGACGACTGTGTCACACCTCTGCTCTCCCTAACCCTCCCCAAGGTCAGCCGACGGCCTTGCTGTGTCTTTTGTGTAGAAGTTACACGGGGAATCTTCCCATCTCGGCCCCTACCAGCGCCCACGGCCTCCCTGCCGCACTCGCCCTTTCTCTGCCCTGCCTCCCTTCTCCACACGTCGCCTCCATCAGCAGCACAAGCGCATCTTCAGAAGCTCTCCCTTCACCCACCAGCTCCCGCCACCTCTCACCACCTCACAGCCCGTGTCCTCGAATAAAAGTCATCTTTCCCCATCAATATATCGTCTACTCACACTTAGATTCTACATTTCCAGTTTTATTAATTACATATGCACAGGATTTAAAGAGCCAGAAGGACTGCTAGAATTGTTACCAAGCATCCCCAGCTGTCTCCTGCCCCTTGATCCCTGCTCCCCAAGGTCAGCAGTTGTTTCTTTTGATCATTAACTCCACAGTTCTAACAAAAACAAAACCAACATGCTTATACTGAAAGTTCTTGGTGTTTCAGTTTTTAGGGATTATCTCAGAGAGAAAGCATTGGTTGTTCCCTTACATCCTCTTTTTTATCTTCCCCCATGGAGATAAATTCATTTTTGTTTATATCAGTGTATGTTTACATTACAATTATTATTCCCACTTTGAACCCTTGAAGCTTCTTTAACCCCTTGTATTAGATGGATGTGTGTGTGTGTGTGTATATAATTTTAAATCCTTGAATTCTTGGAAAACAGCTTTCATAATAAGCTTTCTCTGGCCTGTGACAGAATCGTCATGGAATTCTCTACCTGTAGGTTGTTTCGGCTTGTTTTTCCCCCTACTGGTGCTTTTACCTTTTAACTTTTTTATGTTGATGTTGACATGTTAAACTTACAGAAAAGTTGCCATAGCAGTTCAGCAGTTTCCATACCCTGCACCACCCAGGTTCCCAGGGTTACCATCCTGTACAAACAACCTCAGTACAACGGTGGAAACTAAGAAATCAGCACTGGAGCACACTAGTTCCTAAAGCACGGTCTCTGGTTTTCACCGGCTGCCCCACGCGTGTCCTTTTTCTACTCCACGATCCAGTCCAGGCCCCACAGCACACGCCGCTGCAGTGGCTCCCAGTCCTCCCACCTCTGACTTTTCCCCAGGGCCCCATCCAGCTTCCACTGTCCATGACCTTGACCCCTTGGAAGACTGCCAGTCACTCGCTTTGTAGAACATCCTGCATTTCGAGAGTCTGTCTGGGTATTTTTCATGATTTGTTTGAGGTTCTGCAGCTTTGGCCCAAATGGCACAGAAGTGAGGTGCCTTCTCGGGAGGTATGTGATGTCACACATTACTGGTGGTGACACTGATCATTTTGGGTTCAGATGGTGTCTACTGGGTTCATCCACTGTATAGCCTCATTATTTTTTTTCTTTCCAGTTGTATGTCTTAGAGGAAGTATTTTGAGACTATGCAAATAGCCTGCTTCTCCTCAAACTTTAACTAATTTTAGCATTTATTGGTAGACCTTGACAGTCATATTACAATAGTGATTTTCTATTTCCTTCTCTCTTGCATTTTCTTCACTGTTTATATTCTTAAATTTATTTTTGGAAGTATAGTTGATTTAAAAATGTGTTAATGTCTATTGTACAGAAAAGTGACTCAGTTAAACACATACATACATTCTTTTAAATATCATTTTCCAGTATGGTTTTATCCCAGGGTATTGAATATAGTTCCCTGTGCTATGCATTAGGACCCTGCTTATCCATCCTGTGAGTGATAATTTGTATCTACTAACCCTAGACTCCTAGTCCCTCCTTCCCCCACACCCCGCTTGGCAACCAGAAATCTGTTTTCTATATCTCTGAGTCTGTTTCTGTTTCATAGATATATTCATTTGTGTCATATTTTAGATTCCACATGTAAAGGATTTCATATGGTATTTGTCTTTCTCTTTCTGACTTACTTTACTGTGTATCCAAGTTGCTGCAAATGGCATTATTTCATTCTTTTTATGGCTGAGTAATATTCCATTGTATATATGTACCACATCTCATTTATCCATCATCTGTTGGTCAGTTATTTCCACGGCCTGGCTATTGTAAATAGTGCTATTATGAACGTAGGGCCCTTGTATCTTTTCAACTTATATTTTTGTCTGGGTATATGCTCAAGTGGGATTNTGTCATATTTTAGATTCCACATGTAAAGTGATTTCATATGGTATTTGTCTTTCTCTTTCTGACTTACTTTACTTACTGTGTATCCAAGTTGCTGCAAATGGCGTTATTTCATTCTTTTTATGGCTGAGTAATATTCCATTGTATATATGTACCACATCTCATTTATCCATCATCTGTTGGTCAGTTATTTCCGCAGCCTGGCTATTGTAAATAGTGCTATTATGAACGTACAGGCCCTTGTATCTTTTCAACTTATATTTTTGTCTGGGTATATGCTCAAGTGGGATTGCTGGGTCAAATTTCAACTCTGTCATAGTTTCCTGAGTAATCTCCATGCACTTTTCCATAGTCACTGTGCAGTTTACATTCCCACCAACGGCGCAGCACGGTTCCCTTTTCTCTACACCCTCTGCAGGATCTGTCGTTTGTAGAGTCTTTAGTGATGGCCATTCTGACGAGTGTGAAGTGGTGCCTTGTTGTAGTTTTGATTTGCATTTCTCTGTTAATTTGTGATATAAGCATCTTTTTGTGTGCCTATTGGCCATCTTTCTCTCTTCTTTGGGGAAATGGCTATTTAAGTCTGCTGCCCATTTTTTGATTGAGTTGTTTTTGTGTTTTCAAGTTGTTTGTATATTCTGGAAATTAAGTCCTTGTTGGTCACATCATTTGCAAATATTTTCTCCCATTCCATAGCTTGTCTTTTCATTTTGTTTACAGTTTCCTTTGCTGGTGGCTCAAACTGTAAAGAATCTGCCTGCAATGTGGGAGATCCAGGTTCAGTCACTGGGTTGGGGAGATCCCCTGTAGAAGGGAATGGCTACCTCCTTCAGTGTTCTTCCCTGGAGAATTCCATGGACAGAGGAGTCTGGTAGGCCACCATCCTTCGGGTCACAAAGAGTCAGACATAACTGAGCAACTAACACTTTCACACGTCCCATGCAAAGTTTGTAAGTTTGATTAGGTCCCATTTATTTATTTTTATTTTTGTTTTTGTTTCTATTGCCTTGGGAGAATGACCTAAGGAAACATTAGTGCAATTTGTTTCAGAGAATGTTTTGACTGTGATCTCTTTCAGAACTTTTATGGTATCATATCTTATGTTTAAATCTTTAAGCCATTTTGAGGTTATTTTTGTGCATGGTGAGAGGGTGTGTTTCAACTTCATTAATTTACATGCAACTGTCCAGCCTTCCCAGCACCACTTCCTGAAGTGACTTTTTCTCATTTCATATTTTTGCCTCCTTTGTGGAAGATTAGTTGACCATAGGTGTGTGGGTTCATTTCTGGGCTCTCTCTTCTGTTCTGTTGATCTATATGTCTGGCTTTCTGCCAGCATCACACTGTTTTGATCATGATAGCTTTGTAGTATTATCTGAAGCCTGGGAGGTTTATACGCCCTGCTTTTTTGTTCTTCCTCAGGATTATTTGGCAATTCTGGGTCTTTTATGGTTCCATATAAATACTATGACTATATATTCTCATTCTGTGAAAAGTATCATGGGTTATTTGGCAAAGGTCACATTAAATCTGTAGACTGATTTGGATAGTAGTGGCATTTTGAAAATATTAGTCCTTCCAACCCAAGATCATGGGATATCTTTCCATTTCTTTGAAGTCTCTTTAATTTCCTTTACTAATGATTTCTCAGCACATAAGGCTTTCACCTCTTTGAGGTTTATTCATAAGTGGTTTTTTATGTGTTTTTAAAAGGGATTGTTTATGTTTCTGTTATTTCGTTTTTAGTGTAAGGAAATTCAGTTCATTTCTGTATCCTGCTGCCTTGCTGAATTCATTTAACAGTTCTAGTAGTTCTGTATGGAGTCTTTAGGGTTTTATATATATAGTATTTTGTTGTCAGTGCATAATGCCAATTTTAGCTCTTTTTTACCAATTTGCATTCTTTTTATTTCTTTCTTTTATTTATCTGATTGTTGTGGGTAGGGCTTCCAGTATTTGTTGAAGAGAAGTGGTAAGAGTGGGCATCACTGTCTTGGTCCAGATTTTAGCTCTTCATAAGTAGCTTTTCTTATGTTGAGAGATGTTTTCTACATGCACTTTTGTAAGGGTTTTTATTATGAATGGATATTGACTTTTATCAATACTTTTTCTTTCTGCATCTGTGGGATAATCGTGTGGCTTTTGTCCTTTTGTTGATGTGGTGTATCACATTTATTGATTTGCATTATGTTGAAACAACCTTGTGACCCTGGGATGAATCCAACTTGGTCTTGTTGTGTGACCTTTTCAATGTGTTTCTGGATTTGGTTTGCTGATGTTTGGTTGAGAGTTTGGGGGTCTCTATTCATCAAAGATATTGGCCTGTAATTTTCTTTTTGGGTAGCATTTTTGTCTTTGGTTCTGGTATCAGGGTAATGGTGGCTTCATAGAATATCCCTGGGAGTGTTCCTTCCTCTTCAGTCTTTAAGAAGAGTCTGAGAAGGATCGATATATAAGTTCATTGTAAGCAGACCTGCTTTTACATTTGTACCGGGCAGAGCAGCATTTCCAGTGTTTAAAAAAGAAAGGAAACACACAACAGGGTTAACACTGCCTTTCCCTGGCTTGGTCACTGCCTCCCCCACTGACTCAGTCTTTGTCTTGACTTTCAGATGTCCCTTTCAGTCCATTTCTATACTTCTAGCTGTCTATCCATATGTCTGTTACAAGCAACATACAATATTGTTTTGTTTGCAGTTTTTAAGATGCATATAAATGGCATCTCTAATGTGCATTTTTCTGCATTTCACTTTTCTCCTACTGTAGTGTTTAGATGTATCCATGTTGTGTATATGTGCTGAGCGCCATTCCATGTCATGTTTTTGTACTAATCCATGTCTCAAGTGGGGCTTCCCAGGTGGTGTGCTAGTGGTAAAGGACCCACCTGCCAATGCAGGAGATGAGGGTTTGATCCCTGGGTCAGGAAGATCCCTGGAGGGAGACATGGCAATCCATTCCAGTATTCTTGCCTAGAAAATCCCCATGGACAGAGGAGTCTGGGGCCGGGGGGAGGGCTACAGAGTCTGTGTCACTATAGGGTCACACGGAGTTGGACATGACTGAAGCAACTTAGCACGCATGCACACATCTCTCAAATATCCTGCATTTTCCTATATGCATTCCTACTAATTTGTGGTGTTCCTTTTTTTCCCCTTTGCTATATTTGTGTTTTCAGCTCCCTTCACTCAAATTATACTTTGAGTGAGATCCATCCATGCTGTTACAGCTTGGTCAATTGTAGTTGCTATGTGTGCTCCGTTGTGTAAAGACAGACAGTTAACACTTGTGCAGCATGTACACAGCAAGACTCTCTTTCTGGTTTTGCCTAGTGTGAAACAGTACTACACACTGTCTTGCACATGTCCTTAGGAGACCGTCTCCAGGATCTGCTGTGGATTCAAAACTCTCAGGATGCTTAAGTCTCATAGCCTGCCCTCCGCACTCATGGATTCACCACCTGCTGATTCAGCCAGTGTGGACTGCAAACATGGTACCCTATCTGAGGTTGTTTGAATCCATGAGTGCGGAACTCAGATTACGGAGGGCCAACTGTATGCAAGAGTAGAATGCTTACTCATAGGCTACGCACGTGGTAAACATCAGTAGAGAGTCAAATGTCTTTACAATGTAATTTGCTGCCACATTACACAATTACCAGTTGCTGTATGTTCTTGCTAACAATGGATAATACTGTTAGGTTTTCAGTTTTTGTCACTTCAGTAAAGGTTTTTGTGGTATCTTCTTGTCATCTTAATTTGTATTTTCTCTTACAAATAATGAATAAGCATTTTTTCATTTGCCTACCAGTCATTTGGATGTACTCTTAGGAGGTGCTTATTCATGGAATACACCTCTTCCACTAATGGGTTACCATACTGTCTAGAAGGGATGGAATCACATTTTCACCAAGATTCTTTGTTAGATAGATTGTCACAAATGTCTTCTTCCACCCTGTCCTGCCTTTTTATTCTCCTTATTGTGTCTGTTGCCGAGCAGCAGTGATGAGCTCTAGCAGAGGCTAGTTTAGCTGCCTTCCTTGCAGGTCGTGCCTTTGGTGTCCTGTTGAAACAACTTTTCCCTACTTTGAGGTTGTGAATCCCTTCTGGAACTGTTAGTTTTATCTTTTACATTTTGATGTATAATCTAACTGGATTTAATTTTTATGTGTGGTATAACGGCGGGGTCAGATTTCATGTCCGTTGGTGATGCTAAAATAAATTTACTTAACTGACTTCAAAAATTGGTAAAATCGGTCAATACTCATAGCCAGTGACCAACTGAGTCTGCATTGGACACAGTTTGCGTTTATAAGGACAAGAATCATCTGAATTACTCCTGGCAGAAGGTGTCGAATCAGAGATTCTGGTGCCCCAAACTTGTATTGTTGTTTAAATTCTACTTTTAACCAGTTATAACATTTTGTTTCGTTGTGAATTAAGGGGTTAAATACATTTTTGGATATGTGTTCACTTTATGTCTTTATGAGAGTTATCATTTTACCCATTTAAAAGAATGGTCCTTTAGCAGTTGTAAGTCTTTCTTTGCTTTTTGCTTCTCCGTGATTATCTGCTAATGCAGGGGTCTGTCATGGACTGCTCAGGTTTGGGAGCAGCGTGACTGGTCCAGCATCTGCATATGAGGATGGGGCTGGGGCAGCTCTGGGACGCATGGTGTGGCTTCCTGTGCACAGGACTTGATGACAGAAAACACAATGACTGGCAGTTCTAGTGCCCTGTAACTTAGTTGAGAAATACAGGTATTTTTTTAATAGCATTGCCTGTCTAGCTCAAAATATTTTTCCAGTGACTGACACATTGCTAGTGGTCATGTGTTAATTTTAGAAACTTGGGCTTCTACATAGAGTGAACTTTTGCTAAGAGTGAGACCAGTAACCCAGAGAATAGAGTAAATGATAGAAAAACACATAATTTGAAAAGAACTGTACCTGTACCTATCCTGTGACAGAAGTAGTTCTTGTTTTCATATGAGGATGAAAAATTGAATGGTATTTAAAAAGAACAACAAAAGAAATTCCTGGGCAAATTGCTATATCCAATGAGACCAAGTTTTATTAATTTTTTTAAATGTGATACAGCCATTAAATTTTCATGTTAACAACTGCCAGCATTTGTATGACACATTGATATGATTCTGTACACACAAGCCTACACTACTTATATAAAAAAATAAGCTTTAATAATAAACACGCCTTTACAAATGCAGCTTTTTAAAGCCTCTTGAGAAATAAGTATGGACATTTCTGAGATAGGATCACTGTGGAATCTGGCTCTTTAGGAAGAAAATATTTTTGGAATAAAAAGCCTGACACAAATCACTAACTAGTTTTCAAATGCCAGTTTCGTAATTCTGTGTACTTCTTAGCCTAATTATTACCTTTCTGTTGGCTTTTAGGGTTGTCTCCAAACTGTTAGGTGTCCCCTGATGTAAATATTCATATATATTCCTTCCAAAAATTTGAAGAACTAGAGCCCCTNCCTACACTACTTATATAAAAAAGTAAGCTTTAATAATAAACACGCCTTTACAAATGCAGCTTTTTAAAGCCTCTTGAGAAATAAGTATGGACATTTCTGAGATAGGATCACTGTGGAATCTGGCTCTTTAGGAAAAGAATATTTTTAGAATAAAAAGCCTGACACAAATCACTAACTAGTTTTCAAACGCCGGTTTCGTAATTCTGTGTACTTCTTAGTCTAATTATTACCTTTCTGTTGGCTTTTAGGGTTGTCTCCAAACTGTTAGGTGTCCCCTGATGTAAATATTCATATATATTCCTTCCAAAAATTTGAAGAACTAGAGCCCCTTTTAGCCATCCTTATTTCCAAACACAACTATCCTTAGCGACCCTCAGTTAGCCAACTTAAAATTTTATGCCCAAAGACCTCATAGTTCAGTTCAGTTCAGTCGCTCAGTCGTGTCTGACTCTTTGCAACCCCATGAATCTCAGCACGCCAGGCCTCCCTGTCTATCACCAATTCCTGGAGTTCACTCAGACTCACGTCCATCAAGTCAGTGATGCCATCTAGCCATCTCATCCTCTGTCGTCCCCTTCTCCTCCTGCCCTCCCAGCATCAGGGTCTTTTCCAGTGAGTCAGCTCTTCATGTGAGGTGGCCAAAGTACTGGAGTTTCAGCTTCAGCATCAGTCCTTCCAATGGACACCCAGGANACACAACTATCCTTAGCGACCCTCAGTTAGCCAACTTAAAATTTTATGCCCAAAGACCTCATAGTTCAGTTCAGTTCAGTCGCTCAGTCGTGTCCGACTCTTTGCAACCCCATGAATCTCAGCACGCCAGGCCTCCCTGTCTATCACCAATTCCTGGAGTTCACTCAGACTCACGTCCATCGAGTCAGTGATGCCATCCAGCCATCTCATTCTCTGTCGTCCCCTTCTCCTCCTGCCCTCCCAGCATCAGGGTCTTTTCCAGTGAGTCAGCTCTTCATGTGAGGTGGCCAAAGTACTGGAGTTTCAGCTTCAGCATCAGTCCTTCCAATGGACACCCAGGATTGATCTCCTTCAGAATGGACTGGTTGGATCTACCTGCAGTCCAGGAAACTCTCAAGAGTCTTCTCCAATGCCACAGTTCAAAAGCATCAATTCTTTGGCACTCAGCTTTCTTCACAGTCCAACTGTCACATCCATACATGATCACAGGAAAAACCATAGCCTTGACTAGACGGACCTTTGTTGGCAA
>SJYB01006853.1:0-22219 GCA_006408585.1 Antidorcas marsupialis
TCACAATAAACTGTGGAAAATTCTGAAAGAGATGGGAATCCCAGACCACCTGACCTGCCTCTTGAGAAACCTGTATGCAGGTCAGGAAGCAACAGCTAGACCTGGACATGAAACAACAGACTGATTCCAAATAGGAAAAGGAGTACATCAAAGCTATGTATTGTCACCCTGCTTTTTTAACTTCTATGCAGAGTACATCATGAGACACGCTGGACTGGAAGAAGCACAAGCTGTAATCAAGATTGCTGGAAGAAATATCAATAACCTTAGATATGCAGATGACACCACCTTTATGGCAGAAAGTGAAGTGGAACTAAAAAGCCTCTTGATGAAAGTGAAAGAGGAGGGTGAAACAGTTGGCTTAAAGTTCAACATTCAGAAAATGAAGATCATGGCATCTGGTCCCATCACTTCATGGGAAATAGATGGGGAAACAGTGTCAGACTTTATTTTTTGGGCTCCACAATCACTGCGGATGGTGATTGCAGCCGTGAAATTAAAAGACGCTTACTTCTTGGAAGAAAAGTTATGACCAACCTAGATAGCATATTGAAAAACAGAGACATTACTTTGCCAACAAAGGTCCATCTGGTCAAGACTGTGGTTTTTCCAGTGGTCATGTATGGATGTGAGAGTTGGACTATGAAGAAAGCTGAATGGCGAATAATTGATGCTTTTGAACTGTGGTGTTGGAGAAGACTCTTGAGAGTCCTTCGGACTGCAAGGATATCCAACCAGTCCATTCTGAAGGAGATCAGCCCTGGGATTTCTTTGGAAGGAACGATGCTAAAGATGAAACTCCAGTACTTTGGCCACCTCATGCGAAGAGTTGACTCACTGGAAAAGACTCTGATGCTGGGAGGGATTAGGGACAGGAGGAGAAGGGGACAGCAGAGGATGAGATGGCTGGATGGTATCACTGACTCGATAGTCGTGAGTCTGAGTGAACTCCGGGAACTGGTGATGGACAGGGAGGCCTGGCGTGCTGCGATTCATGGGGTTGCAAAGAGTCGGACATGACTGATCGACTGAACTGAACGGAACTGGATGTAGATAAGTTTTCTTTTGTCACTTGTTTTTTGGTGTTGTAGCTAAGAAACCATTGCCATTAGATGAAGAAGGTGTGTTCCTGTTCTTTGATTTGGATCTGTGACCCAGTCTCAGTTATTATTTGTGTTTGGTGTGAGGAAAGAGTCTAACATTGTTCTTTTGCATGTGAATATCCATGTGTCTCAGCACCATTTGTGGAAGGGGCTATTTTTTTCCAATGAATCATTTGGTACCCTTGCTGAAAATCAGTTGATCATGTTGTAGCCATACGTTCCGGGAAACAATCTCCCTTAGAAGGACAATGCAGATAGCGGAGTGCAGTTTATTACACCGGCGGGCCCAAGGCTGTCTCCTCTTAGCCAAGGACCCCGACCAGTTTTTGTGAAAACCTTATATACCTAACTGTACTTGCTCAAACCTACCTCCCCAAATTCCTTTAAATTAGTCTGGACCAAGTAAAAGAGAGATACGATCCAAGTTAGCCCAGGGTTCATGTGTTACAAGACTAGATAAACAGTGGATATTTATCAATAGGCCTGTGGTCATATCCCAATAAACATAATGGAATTTACCACTTTGTTCTGTTACAGAGATAATTGGCATATTCTTTTAGGCAACAGAGAGTCCACGTACAAGTTCTGAGGCTCTTTTACCTGGGGGTCTGGTTTTCCATTGGTATGCCATCTCTATAGACACCGGGCACAAAGTTCAGAGTCCATTGGGAGGGTGACCCTGAGTGTAGCCTACTGTTCGCAGCCTGGCCTAAGATGGAGTCCAGCTCTGTCTGTTTCCTCCTTCAATATGTAAAGGCTCCTTTCTGGACTCTGTGTTCCATTCCATTAATAATTTATTTCTTTATGCCAGAGCCACGCTGTCTTGTTTATTTTAGTTTTGCAGTAAACTTTGAAACAGGTAAGTCTGAGTCCTTCCACTTTCTTCTTTTTCAAGATTGTTTTGGCTATTCCTGATCCTTTGATTTGAATTTTTAGGAGTTTCTTGGTTTCTGCAAAATTCTAGCATAAGTGTCGCATTGAGTCACAGATCAATATGGGAAATACAGGCATTCCTCGATTTATTGCACTTTGCTTTATTGCACTTTACAGACACTTTTTTTTTTTTTTATAACGAATTGAAGGTTTGTGGCCACCTTGTGTTTTGCTGAAAGTTTTCACTTTCCTCGTCTCAGGTTCAAAGGATTTGTTAACAAAATGATAAGCTACATGATAATACAAATAAATGATACAAATATTTATTAGAGAATTATCTAGCTTACTTTCAATATACTAAGAGTAAAAGAAAAGAGAAATAGAGCAGAGGATACATCATGAAATTGGGTTTTGACAAACATCCAGACTTAATCAGTGCTGGGAAGTCCTGTGTCACAGAGCATCTGGAGNAGACACTTTTTTTTTTTTATAATGAATTGAAGGTTTGTGGCCACCTTGTGTTTTGCTGAAAGTTTTCACTTTCCTCGTCTCAGGTTCAAAGGATTTGTTAACAAAATGATAAGCTACATGATAATACAAATAAATGATACAAATATTTATTAGAGAATTATCTAGCTTACTTTCAATATACTAAGAGTAAAAGAAAAGAGAAATAGAGCAGAGGATACATCATGAAATTGGGTTTTGACAAACATCCAGACTTAATCAGTGCTGGGAAGTCCTGTGTCACAGAGCATCTGGAGTCCCCTTTGGGAAAGGTCAGCAAGGAGCTCTGTGGGTGAGACTTCAAAGGTTGCAGTCGGGGGTTCCCATTTATAATCCCAGGATGGAAGCACACTGATAGCATCATCCATCTATGACCAGATTGCAAACCTGGTTTCATGTTAACGCTGTTTGTTTTGTCTTATAAAACTTGGAATGTTGTTAAGCCTGGGACTTGGTTGGCCAGGCCCCCTTCAGGGGCTCAGCAATCTCAAGATTGCGCCCCCATCTTACCTAAACTGCACTCACAGCAGGTAGTCACTCCCATCACCCGCAGTCGGGGCAGTGTCCAGGCAGGTTGGAAGCAAGGTCAGAGGCCTGCTCTGCTTGTCTCTGAAGCCTAAACAGACTATTCATTTAATTTCCCTAACACCCTGCATTATCAGTTAATGGTTAGCATTTTTTAGCAATAAAATATTCTAAAGTATGATATGTATGTTGTTTTTTAAAGACATAATGGCACACTTAATAGCTTACAATTTAGTGTAAACATAACTTTTACATGTGCTGGGAAACCAAAAAAAATCCATATGGCCCTTCTTATTTTGGTATTTGCTTAATTGCGGTAGTCTGAAACTGAACCAGCAATGTCTCGTATGACTGTGCTGCCATATTAAACTCTGGTCCATGAAAATGGGATGTCTTTCCATTTACTTTTCAACAAGTCTTTGTAGTTTTCAGTATACTAACGTCACATTTTTTTCCTTCAATTTATCCCTAAAAATTTTTTTGTCATTTTTTGATGTTATTGTAAGTATAATTGTTTTCTATTTTTTTAACTCGAAATGTTTCTAATTTCTTTTTTTACTTTTTATTGAAGCATAGCTGAGTTACAGTGTTATGTTACTCACCGTGCAGCAAAGTGACTCAGTTATTTATGTATGTAAATTTTCATATTTACATAAACATTTATAAATTTTATAATATAAATACTGTAATTATATGAATATTTTATATCCTTGTCCATTATGGTTTACCACAGGATATTGAATATAGTTCCCTGTGCTGTATAGGAAGACTGTGTTGTTTATCCATTCTGTATACAGCAGTTTGCATCAGCTAATTCCAAACTCCCAATCCAACCCTCTCCCACCTTCCTCCCCTTAGACAACCACCAGTCTGTTCTCAATGTCTCTGATAGAATCGTTTTCTTAATTTCATTTCAGTTCATTCATTGCTTGTCTATAGAAATACAATAGATTTTTGTATACCGATCTTAATCCTGCAATCTCACTGAACTTTTAAAAACTAGTTTTTAGTGGTTTTCAATAGTATTTAGTGGTTTCCATAGGATTTTCTTCCCTCATAGCTCAGTTGGTAAAGAATCTGCCTGCAATGCAGGAGACCCTGGTTCGCTTCCTGGGTCAGGAAGATCTGCTGAAGAAGGGAGAGGCTATCCACTCCAGTATCCATGGGCTTCCCCTGTGGCTCAACTGGTAAAGAATCCTCCTGCAGTGTGGGAGACCTGGGTTCATTCTCTGGTTTGGGAAGATCCCCTAGAGAAGGGAAAGGCTACCTGCTCCAGTATTCTGGCCTGGAGAATTCCATGGAGTGTATAATCCATGGGTCACAAAGAGTCGGACACGACTGAGTGACTCACTTTCATAGGATTTTCTGCATAGAAGATCATTTCATCTGCACACAGACACAGTTTTACTTCTTCCTTTCCAGACTGGATGCCCTTTCCTTCTTTTTCTTTCCTACTTGTTCTAGCTAGAACTTTCAGTACAGTGTTGACTAGAAGTGGTATGGGCAGACACCCTTTTCTTTCTTATGATTAGGGGGAAATCATTCATTCTTTCACCATTAAGCATGATGGGGTATTTCATTGATGTCCTTTATCAACTTGAGGAACTTCTAGTCTTGTCTTTTGAGTGCTGTTTTTCAGGAAAGGATGTTGGATTTTGCCAATTTTAGTTTCTGAGTCTTGAGGTGACCATATTGTTTTCCCTTTATTCTTTTCAGATGCTAAACCTTGCATTCCTCAGATAAATTTCACTTGGTAATGATATGTAGTCTTTTACTATGCTGTTGAATTTGGTTTGCTAAAATTTTATTGAGGAATTTGAAGTCTATTTTTATAAGAGATATTGTTAATCTCTAGTCTTTTTCTTATAATATCTTTGTCTGATTTTGGTATCAGGGTAATATTAGCCTCGTAGAATGAACTGGGAAAAATCTTCTCTTCCATTTTTTGGAAGAGTTTGTGAAGAATTGGTATTAATTTTTCTTTAAACGTTTGATAGAATTTGTCAGTGAACTAACTGGGCCTTCAGCTATATTTAGTGAGAAATTTTAAATCATTAATGCAATCTCTTTACTTGTTACAGGCCTATTGAAATTTTTAGGTCTTATTAAATCAGCTTTGGTAGTCTGTGTCTTTCTAGAAATTTGCCCATTTTCAGAACTTTCTGTTTTTTTTAATGTGGATTTCAATTATTCTGTTGTCGCTTGTTTTCAGCCTGAATAATCCCTTTTAGCATTTCTGTTTTATAACAGCATTGGAGTATAGTTGATTTACAATGTTGTATTAGTTTCAGGTGTATAGCATGGCAATTCAGTTATACATAGACATATATTCGTTCTTTCTCAGTTTCTTTTCCCATATAGGTTATTACAGAATACTAAGGAGAGTCCTTGTTGGTTATCTATTTTATATATAATAGTGTGTGTATGTTAATCTTAAACTCCTGATTTAATATTTGCTCTATGGCAGGTCTGCTAGCAGTGAATTATCTCAGATTTTGTTTATCCAAGAATATTTTTATTTCACTTTCATTGTTGGAAGATAATTTTGTTATATATGATTCTTGGCGGACCCCATTACCTCTGACCTCTCATTGGGCTTCCAGTGAGTCATTTTTCTTTTCCTTCTTTTGACATTTTTGCTTTGTCTTTCAACGACTTTGACTATAATGTGGGAGTGAATCTCTTTGCATTTATCTTACTTGCTTAAATTTCTTGGGTGTTCACATTAATGTTTGTAAACAAATTTTGGAAGTTTTCAACCATTATTTCTTTGAATCTTTTCTATTCCTTCCTCTGTGTCCTCTCCTTTTGGCACTTTTACTATGCACATTTCAGTGAACTTATGGTCTTCCATGTTTCTCAGAGGCTCTGTTCAGTTTTCTTTATTTCTCCCCTCTCTGCTCTTCAGATTGTATAATTTCCATTGACCTGTATTCAAGTTCATGGAGTCTTCTTCCAGCTCACATCGATTACTGAGACCTCTAGTGAATCTTTCATTTGTTTCTGTACTTTTAAGCTATGGAATTTAGTTTTTTTTTCTTTTTCATTTTTAGTTTCTATTACTTTCTTGATGCTATTTGACACTGTTTTTATACTCCCCTTTAGTTCTTTAGACACGGTTTCCTTTTGTTCTTTCAATGTATTTTTAATAGCTGGTTAGAAATTTTTGTCTACTAAGTCTAGCATCTGGGCCTCTTCAAAGGTAATATCTGTTGCCTGCTTACTTTCCTGTGTATGGATTACATTTCTTTTCATGTCTCGGCAATTTTTCTTGAAACTGGACATTTTAGATAATACGCTGAAGAAACTCTGGATATTGGTTATTGATCCTCCCAGACCTTGTTGTGCTATTGTTTGCTTGTTTACCTGTTTGTCTAGTGACCTGGCTGCACTATTTTAATAAATTTTATTTGCCCTGCAGCAGGAGATCATAGCCTTGGGCACAGGCGTAGTCACTGGGGCCACACAGCTCCACCTCCACCACCAGAACAGTTGGACTAGCCAGGTTCTCTTTGTCTCTTTCTCTGGTTTTACTGCTAAGCTCTGGCTATCTGCCTCTATTGGTATCACACCCAATGAGCTTTCACTAGCTGCTAGCTGATTGCTGCATTGTTTTTGATAATGCTCTGGGGTACAAGTTGTCCACAGCCTGACCCAGTTAAATTCTGGGCCCTTCAAAGGGGCAGGGTGTTACCAGTATTTGAAGCTTGCTCAGGCTTCTCCGGTGGCTCAGATGTTCAAGATTCCGCCTGTAATGTGGGACACCTGGGTTCAGTCACTGGGCTGGGAAGATCCCCTGGAGGAGGGCATGACAATCCACTCCAGTATTCTGGCCTGGAGAATCCCATGGACAGAGGAGCCTGGTGGGCTACAGTCCATGGGGTTGCAAAGAGTCAGACACGACTGAGTGACTAAGCGCAGCACAGCACAGATCCCAGAAGCGCTCTAGCTGTCCTCCGCCTGATTCTGTCTGTTACACTTATAGTTGGTTTACTCTTTCACTTGTTGCTTGCTAGTATCGTGGAGCTACTGGTCTCCTCTTAATTGCTCACTACCAAGATTTCTACTGGTTTTGACAATGCCCTTAGGCATGAACTTCCTCATGCTCCATTCCAAATAAAGTTAGTCCTCTTAGGGTGAGCCATGGCGCTCTTAGTTCCACCTCCCCTTCTGGGAAGACCACTGCGGCACTGCCCTGGAACTAGGAGCAGGGTTTCCCACTTCCGGAGGGACACGCTTGGTGTACAAACAGGTCAGTGAATAGGGATAGGACCCTACTCTTTTTGGCTTTTCCCTTTCAGCATAGAACGTCTTCCCTACAAGCAAACCAGGGAAGGGGTTACTAGGGTACAGCATTCTTGGTTTTCCATACTTGGGGTAGAGGCTGCACTCTAGGAGTGAGGACTGGATGTGTAAAGGGAGTTCCCTGCCTGAAACAGATTTTCTGCAACGCAGAGTTGCATGGTATGGGAGATGCCAATGGCCTGCCTTTCCCAGGGTGAAACTGTACCCCTAGACTGGAAGCTGAGGACACAAGGAATCTCTGCCTTTTACGTGGTAAAGGTTCCATCACACTAGATGGGGAAGGAATGGGAGAGGGTTGTGGCTCAAATGTGTAGACTTTCACAATTCTAACAAGAATTAGTATATTTTCTCCATTTGTTGTATTGAGCTTAGGACAGTTTCCAGATACTTCATTTTATTATTGAAGTATTTTGTTGTTGGTGGGGGTGTTGTTCAATCACCCAGGCGTGTCTGACTTTCTGACCCCATGGACTACAGCACGCCAGGCCTCTCTGTTCCTCACCATCTCCTGAAGTTTGCCAAGTGCATTTCCATTGCATCAGTGATGCCATCCAGCTGTCTCATCCTCTGATGCCCTCTTCTCCTTCTTTATTGAAGTATAGTTGATTTACATTATTGTGTTAGTTTCAGGTGTACAACAAAGTGATTCAGTAATATTTTTTTCAGATTTTTTTTCCATTATAAGTTATTACAAGATATGTAATGTAGTTTCCTATGATATAACTCAGTCTTTATTGTCCAGATAATTTAAATGGTTTGTTTAGAAAATAATTTCCACCAGTTAAATGGTTTTTTTACCGAGGAGCGAGTTCACCAAGCTTCTTTCAGCTCCATTCTAGAAGTTTCCATTTGCTGCCTGCTTTTGTAAATGATGTTTTATTGGAACGCAGCCATGCTGCTGCTGCTGCTAAGTTGCTTCAGTTGTGTCCAACTCTGTGCCACCCCATAGACGGAACGCAGTCATATCCATCCATCTACGTGTTGTCTGCAGCCACTTTCATGGTCTAATGGCAGAGTTGAGTAGTTGCAGTAGCGACCTTGTCACCTGCAAAGATTAAAACAGCTACCATCTGGCCCTTACAGAAAAAGCTTGCTGAGGAATCATCTTTCTACTGAAAGAGTGTGCAGTTAGAATCGCAGCAAACATTGTGTAAATCAACCAGTTCTAAAAAAAAATCATCATTTTCTGTTTCTGGTTGTGGTGTTTGTCAGTTTTTAAATTTTAAACTTTTTTATACTGTATACTTTCTAATTGTAAATCAACATTCCATTGTATACCTGGTGCAGTATTTTTAATTTTTCCATCTTCCTCAAGTCGGTCCTAAATTGTATAAGCTTCCTCCTTGGGGTAAGAAGGGCAGCAGTGTGATCGGGTTCAGGCTGACTTTCCTGTGCTCCCGTGTTCTACTTCCTATATTCGTGAATTTTTACCATGTCAGCGTATCACCTGTCCTTCATTTCCGTACTTCATTTAAATTGCTTTTTTAACTTAAACAGTAGACCTTGTGTGTCTCTAGAGTCTCTGGCTTGGTGTGGCGCTTGCATCTTTATAAATGGCCCTGTGTGGGCACACTGGCCTGGGGCTTCACCCTACAGACACGGCATGGGGCGGGCACTGGTGAGGGGACAGAGCAGGTTGAACGAGGCACTGAGGGTGGCAGGAGGCCAGGGTGGTGGTGGTGGGAATCTGGGCAGGCCAACACCTTACCACACCTCCCAAAGAGATTCTGAGCTTCCAGGGGTCAGTAGGGCCTTCTTTCTTGTACCTCCAGGGCCGGGCAATCATCGTGGACCCTGCAGGCTGAAGAGTGGGGGGCATATGACCTTCTGTCTTTCAGCACTGCTTTAAAGGACACTGCATCTGGCTGACACCTGACATTCTCAAACGAGACGGCAACTGGGGTGCCTGGAGTCCCTTCGGCTCCTGCTCGCGTACCTGCGGCACAGGTGTGAAGTTCAGGACCCGTCAGTGCGACAACCCACAGTGAGTTTGCCCTGATGTCTCCCAGTCTTTCTGGGTGGCAGCTGTGATCCCCAAGGGCCCTTGCTAGCCTACCCTATCCTGCAAGGCTCCTGCAGATGTCAGTTCAGGCGAGGGTGTGAGAGCAGGCAAGTCTGGCCCTTTCTCATCCTCCCTGGGAGGGACCGAGACTTAGGAAGGGGAGGGCTCACAGTCTGCTGGGGGCAGAGCCAGCCCTGGAGACTCGGAAACCTGGTCTCCTGCCTCCTGGCCGGCATCCTACTCTAGACCCCAGCCTGCTCTGCTCTTCCTGGTTGAGGGCATCAAGACAGAAGCTGGAACGGAGATGAGGCAGTGGGGATAAAGAGAAGGGCTCTCTTGGGCCCTGGGTGGCTGAGAGCCTGAGCAGGAGAGCAAATGATTGCAATCAGGTGAGAGGCAGAGTCAAGTGGCATGCCACCCATGCCCAGCTGCCCAAAAGGAGAAAGCCTGGAGAGATGTCCGAAGACCCACCAGGCTCCCACCTCCACCCACGCGCCCTGCCCTGCCTCCCAAGCAGGTCCCAGCCCCTGTGCTATCTTCAGAGCTCCCCTGGCTCCTCTTAAGCACCCTGGGGCTAGTACACGAGCCTCACGTACTTAGACTGACAAGACAGGAAGTTAGAATCTCAGAGGCTACGGGGTGCTGGGCAAGGACTTTCAGGTTCCAGTCCGGGAGGCACTGTCAGAGGAGCAGATCTGGCCTGACCTCCCTCTCGCCCCTCACCAGGCCCTGACTCCTCCTGGTGCCTGCCCGGTGCCGGGGCTCTTGGGGCTCAGGGGACTCAGCCCAGGTCTGGCCCTAGGGGAGATCATGTAGGTTGCAGGTACTCTATCTTCTGTCCCTCCCCACATGTGCACTTTAGGGATATTTTTCCCCCCTCTGGCTGGTCCAGCTTTCTCAGGCAGCAAGGGTTGAAGGGCAGTAGTAACATGAACAAAACCGCCAGAACTACCTGCCAGCCCGTCTGTTCACAAACACTGTTGGGCCTGCCCAGCCCAGGCCAGCGCCCCCGTTCCCTCCACATCAGTGACCATCAGATAGCACAGACGTGCGCGTGGAGCTCTGACTGTGGTTTGCTCGTGCCAGCCTGGCCTGCATCAGCACCCAGCCCCCAGAGCCCTGCGGGGCCCGGAGGCCCCCTCACACCAGGGCACCCCTTGGGCCTCACCTTTCGTGTGTCCTCCTGGAGATAATGGCTGGGCCTCCCCCCGGCCCATCTTTAGCAGCTGCTCCTGGCGCTCGGGGCTCGGGTTCTTCCTGGGACGCTGGGGCCAGTGTGAAGACTTCCGAGGCCCCCCGCTGGGCCCCTGCTCCCTGGATTGAGCTCCCTCCGTTCTCTGCCCTGCCGCTCTTGTGACTGCAGAACTGCAGCTGGCAGCATGAGCTCAGGCTCTCCACTTTCTCTTCCTCCTGGGCCTCCCCTGTATTCTCCCACTCACGCTCGCTTTTGGGATTATCCCGGGTTTCTGTTTGAATGTCTCCTGCCTAGGCTGGCCCCTTCCTGCTGTTTCTTGCTGCCCGATGCCCTGGACTTCCCACACCTACACACCCAGGCCTGCGCCCCTTCCTGGTACTGCCCGCGCTGTTGTCATTTGTCTGTCGTCCCATCAGGGGCCGTGATGCACATCTCAAAGTCACACTTTCTTTCATGGTCCCGTTCCAACACTGAGCCTCTTGGTTCTTCCTCCACAAATTTCTGCGATCGTTATTTCCACTGACTTCCCCCAATGACATGGCCACTGTGCAAGGAGCCTCATGGAAGCCAGCCCCTTCCATTGCCCAGTCTGCAATGCTGTATGCTGTACACCCCCATCGCAGCAGAGCATGACTTTTGCCCAAGACTCAGGTGAGGCCTCAGGTTCTGCTTGGCTCTGTCACACCTGGCAGATGGCAACACTGAAGCCCCCCGCTCCTCCCAAGCTGCTGGCCTGCCATGCTCCAGCACCCTGACTTCCGGGGCACTTGCTGGCCACCAGCCAGCACCTTTCCCGTAGGGTTAGTGCTTTGTGGGCTGCTGAGATTCTCAGCAAAGTAAGGAAATACAGAGGCACAGCCCAAGTTTTCTTGAGGTGGAGGAAACTTGGAGATGTACCTGACACTTGTGGAGAACACCTGTAGCAGGATTCCACTGCTTCAGAATTACTCTGAGTTCTCGCTGTGTGTGAGGCGCAGGTGGGGAGGATGTAGGGAAGGCTCACCCAGCTCCTCCACCCTGGGGCTTGTGGCCGGGGGCGTGGTAGACCCTACACACCCTGTTACAGATCACTGTTGGGCCACAGCCACAGCTACAGGAGCCGGGGTGGGGCCGGGGGTGCACAGGGGCTGAGCAAACGCTCCCTCTCCTTGGGGCCCCCAGGAAGATTACCAGCCTCTCCTGTACTGATGCGCCGAGGCTCTGGGACAGGGCAGGGCTGGGTTCCTTCACTCAGCAGAGCTGCCCCCTCACCCTCGAGGCTCAGGGATCCCTGCAAATCCCACAGGCGGCACTCTTAAGTGCTGGCCTCTTCCTGGGGGCACCCTGTTGGAGGGCCTCTCTGCTTTCTCCTCCAGCCCAGCCAATGGGGGCCGCACCTGCTCGGGCCTGGCCTATGATTTCCAGCTCTGCAACTCGCAGGACTGCCCTGATGCGCTGGCCGACTTCCGCGAGGAGCAGTGCCGGCAGTGGGACCTGTACTTCGAGCATGGTGACGCTCAGCACCACTGGCTGCCCCACGAGCACCGGGACGGTGAGCCCCGAGGGGAGCGGGCACTCGGTGGAGGGGCCAGGGCTCCCTGGGCCACTGATTCTGCATGGGCGTGCCAGCAGAGCCCACCCTGGGCTGGGGGCTCATGGCAGGACTGCAGTCCCAGAAAATCCAGGGAACTGAGCCTGGCCGAGAATGCAGCAGAGAGGGAAGCTCCAGCTGGCCCCAGGCGCCTGCAGTTGCCCTCTGGTGGACAAGGCTGGCATTGCACCATCAGCCCCGCCCAGCCGCAGGGCAGGGACAGGCCAGAGTTGTCCAAGGAATCAGGTTACCTTTGACCTCTCATCTTTCAGTGAGAACTCTCCGTTCCAAGTGACTTGAACTGGTTTAAGCACCAAAAGGCATTTGTTGGCTGCTGGGACTGAAAAGTCTGGTCGCTTCAGGCGTGAGAGTGTATTTCAACTGGATCCCACGCAGTTTCCATTCTTTCCAGGCATCGAGGAGAGGGAGGCGGGGTCTGGGGCCTGCCCCGCTGTATCTGTTACCTCAGCTGATCACCTGTTGCAAGCCCCACGTGTGCATGCAAGGAGAAGGTGCCAGAGCAGATAGGACCCCCCGCCCCCAGAGGGGGACTGTGGTCTGGCAAAAAATCAAATAATGATGAGGTGTCTCAGTGACTTCTGAGATAAATGCTGAGAAGGGAAGGTGCCCGGTCCCCGAGACTGAAGCAAGGGCCATCTTATTNCCCCCGCCCCCAGAGGGGGACTGTGGTCTGGCAAAAAATCAAATAATGATGAGGTGTCTCAGTGACTTCTGAGATAAATGCTGAGAAGGGAAGGTGCCTGGTCCCCGAGACTGAAGCAAGGGCCATCTTATTTGGGGTTACAGAGGTGGCCTGGAAAAGATCTTCAAGTAGAGACCTGGCAAACAACCAGCTGCCCTTCCCCTGAATATGGGGTTCTCTAGGTAGGACCCCAGCGATCTGAGACCTGACTGCATCCAAGCAGCCTGGCTCAGCTGGGGGAAGCTAAGTCCCGAACAACAGGGTTATGAAGCGTGTTGCTGTCACTGCCCGTCTTACCCTTTCTCCCCTGGCCCAGGGCAGACGTGGGGTGGGGGGCAGGTGAATCATAGGGAGATGCTCCTGGGTGGGAATTTCTCTTTGCGAGGTGCTTCCCTTTAGCAAACTTAGGAAGGAAACTTCAAGAAAGTGAGCGGTGCAGCCAGCCAGCCAACACCCCCCTGCTTCCCTTCCAGCCAAGGAGCGATGTCACCTCTACTGTGAGTCCAAGGAGACTGGGGAGGTGGTATCCATGAAGCGCATGGTGCATGACGGGACACGCTGTTCCTACAAGGACGCCTTCAGCCTCTGTGTGCGTGGGGACTGCAGGGTGAGTGCCCCAGGAGCAGGGGCAGCGATGACTCAGGGCCTCAGCTTTCTGGGGCTTCGGGAAGACTCGCTGAGGTTAAGCATGCAAAGTCCTGCAAACCACACCTCGATCAGGGCAGGCTCTCAGCAAATGTTGGTTCCCAGCCCCTACTCCCTGCTGCCCTCCTCCATGACAAGGGTTCTCAGACTTGAGTCTGAGGAGCCACCTGAGGAGCTCAGGGCCCCACCTCAGAGATTCTGCTTGTGTAGGACAAGGCTGTGGCCCAGAACACGGGTTTCGCCAGCGCCACGGCTGGCCCTGATGTACTAGGTCCCTGGGGACCCCCTTGTGAAGCACCACCATGCCCCTGCCCTCCGCTGGGCACTGGACAGCTTACTCTTGCTCGGGGGAGCCCGCTGTGGCTCTTGTCAGCCTGGTTCTTTGTAGAAACACTGTGTTTTGTTACTATATTGTCTTTGGCAGTCACAGGAGACAGCTGTGGGGTGCACTCAGCATGTTATCAGCGACACAAGTGCAGACCTGCCCCCTTTCTAGAAATAGCAGGGAGCCTCTGCAGCTTCTATAAATGTGACAGACTGCAGTGTCAACAAGGCTGACTCCCTCCCATCTCACCTTCCTGAGAAGTGAGGATCCTCAGGCTATCTCTGGCAGAGAGCCTGCGGCAGGTCCCCTGGAGGAGGTGGTAGAGGCTGGAAGAACAGAGAAGTGGGGTGTGGCGTTGTGGGGGGAGAGCTCAGGGATTCTCTCCACACGTGTTTCAGTAGGATTGTAGGCAGCAGGGAGGGCAAGCCACTCAGTCTGCTCACACTCCAAACAAACACTCAACCAAGTATTAATCCTTGAAAGCAAAGACAGCAATGTCTCCTCCATATGTGGGATTTTAATTAAGGGAGATGACTGAATGATGACGCAGAGAAGTCAGTTGTCATTAAAGAAGAGCTTATTACTTTCATTTCCTGAGGGAAGAGCATGCTGTGCTGTGCACTAGGTTCAGTTAGGAGGCAGAAGGAGCAGGGGAAAGTCTGGACCAAAGCTTTTATTGGGGTTTCCACAGTGGGAAAGGGGAGGCAGGCAGAGTAAACAGCTTGGGGTTGGCCCATTTGAATAATTCTCTAAGACTGCATTGCCAGAAACTGGCTCTGTAGCCCCTTCATAGTCTAGAGACCCAGCCCCCAAAGGTCTTTGTAAGACAGAAGTCAGAAATCAAAGAGCAAAGGGAAAGGAAGCAGTCTCACAAGAGGTGGTGATAGGAGGATCTTGAGGGGCGAACTGGCTCAGGGCTTCCTGGCAGCCAGGGCAAAGAGCGAAACCTGTGAAGCGAGGGTGCACACTAGAACAGGCAGGGAGCGGAGCAGCTAGGGGAGAGGCTGTCTTCCTCGCTGGGTGTGGTCAGGGGTGTGAATGTGGCCGCAGGCAGTGTGCTCAGACCCAGGTCTGCTCCGCACAGAGCTTTGCGGCTGGAATGGTGCGCTGCTGCAGGGCTGTAGCGAGTAAAGGGACCGGAATGTGTTCCTGCCTTCACCAGGGGGAAGGCAAGGAAACCTCCCTGCTCTGTGTGGAACGATTTTTAATACCAGAGTGGACAGTGTTGAGAGGATGCATTGAGAGAATGAAGGCAGAAGCAGTCCTACCAGCTCTTGTGTCGTGCCCACGCACCCCCAGACAAACTGAAGAGGACACCATCCCTGGGAGCAGTGTGAGGGAGGGACCTGCAGGCCGAAGCTCTTGGGGGAACCCCCGAGGGCCACTGCGTGGGCACCCAGGAGATGGGGAGNAGTCCTACCAGCTCTTGTGTCGTGCCCACGCACCCCCAGACAAACTGAAGAGGACACCATCCCTGGGAGCAGTGTGAGGGAGGGACCTGCAGGCCAAAGCTCTTGGGGGAGCCCCCGAGGGCCACTGCGTGGGCGCCCAGGAGACGGGGAGAGGCCACGTCTGACTCATGTTCACGAGGACGCCAGTGTGCTGTGCGGGGGCAGCTTTGCAACTAAGGCCTGGTAGCTCAGCTGGTTAAGGATCCACCTGCAGTGCCGGAGACCCCAGTTCAATTCCTGGGTCAGGAAGATCCGCTGGAGAAGGGATAGGCTACACACTCCAGTATTCTTGGGCTTCCCTGGTGGCTCTGCTGGTAAAGAATCCACCTGCAATGTGGGAGACCTGGGTTCTGTTCCTGGGCTGGGAAGGTCCCCTGGAGAAGGGAAAGGCTACCCACTCCAGTGTTCTGGCCTGGAGAGTTCCATGGACTGTATAGTCCATGGGGTCACAAAGAGTCAGACACGACTGAGTGACTTTCACACTAGGCTGTGCAGAGTCCTCTGCAGGCCACAGTGTCCAGATGAGTGGATGAGTGAGCAGGGATAAGGCTGGTCCTTNAGTCCTACCAGCTCTTGTGTCGTGCCCACGCACCCCCAGACAAACTGAAGAGGACACCATCCCTGGGAGCAGTGTGAGGGAGGGACCTGCAGGCCGAAGCTCTTGGGGGAACCCCCGAGGGCCACTGCGTGGGCACCCAGGAGATGGGGAGAGGCCACGTCTGACTCATGTTCACGAGGACGCCAGTGTGCTGTGCGGGGGCAGCTTTGCAACTAAGGCCCGGTAGCTCAGCTGGTAAAGGATCCACCTGCAGTGCCGGAGACCCCAGTTCAATTCCTGGGTCAGGAAGATCCGCTGGAGAAGGGATAGGCTACCCACTCCAGTATTCTTGGGCTTCCCTGGTGGCTCTGCTGGTAAAGAATCCACCTGCAATGTGGGAGACCTGGGTTCTGTTCCTGGGCTGGGAAGATGCCCTGGAGAAGGGAAAGGCTACCCACTCCAGTGTTCTGGCCTGGAGAGTTCCATGGACTGTATAGTCCATGGGGTCACAAAGAGTCAGACGCGACTGAGTGACTTTCACACTAGGCTGTGCAGAGTCCTCTGCAGGCCACAGTGTCCAGATGAGTGGATGAGTGAGCAGGGATAAGGCTGGTCCTTGGGTGGGTGTATCTTGCTGATCCCGTTCGTGATGCCAATTGTCTTGATGTTCACACTGTCTGCACCGTTCACCGAAACCAAGGTAGGCAAGGCACGAGCTAGGAGGCTGGAAGGAGACTTGAGGAGCCGCTGGAACTGCAGACACATTTATTCTCTCCTGGCTGACACGGCAGCCATAGCAGCAGACGTAACATAACATAACATAACGTAACTGCACACAACGTCTCTCCTGGCTGACACAGCAGCCGTAAGAGTATTCTCTCCTGGCTGACACAGCAGCTGTAGCAGTATTCACGCTGTTCTGTCTCCTCTCGCGGCTGACCCAAGAGACACAGCCATGAGGCAGCAGTCAGGCCGCCGCTTTTTACGGGGAACTCACACATCCCTACAGCCCAAGTAACTCGTGGCCAAGTAAGCGCCTCTTGACGCGCATGCGCAGGGCTACAAATGCGCTCAGCTGTTACATGGCCATAATTTACAAACTGTGGGGTGAGAGAGCCTGCGCACGCCGTCTGGGCCAATTTGTGCTCTCCCTGCAGTGGGCACACAGGGTCTTTCTTGCTCCAAAGCCCCCTCTCCTTCCTCTGCGTCAGGGACTGCCCATACCTGGGCTGCCCGGGGAGCAGGCGCCAGGGCCCAGTGGGGAGCAGGGTCTCAGCGGGCTCCGCATTTCCCCCACCCCTCTGCAGAAGGTGGGCTGTGACGGGGTGATCGGCTCCAGCAAGCAGGAGGACAAGTGTGGTGTGTGCGGAGGGGACAACTCCCACTGCAAGGTGGTCAAGGGCACGTTCACGCGCTCACCCAAGAAGCTTGGTGAGTGCACCCCTGCCTCCCCTTGCCCAGAGGCCTGGGCCTGAGTGTCTATAGCCCCTGAGCCGGGGGCTGTCTGGGAAGAGGGGCTCTAAGTCTGGGAGGGTGAGGTGGAGAGGCAATCTTAGGGGTCGGTGGGTCAGGCCCCAGGCTGGGTGGGGACAGGGAGATGCCAGGTTGTGGGGTGCACAAGGTGAGTCTTCAGTCCCTTTATTTGAGGGCTCCCTCCCCAGCTCTCCGAGGCTTTCTAGCCACCACTGGCCTCCCTTGCTCTCTGTCCCACCTCTGCTGCCCCAGGCGCCTGTGAGCGGGACCTTTGATGGGCTAGCCAGTGCAGCCTGTGGCCTAGGGAAACTAGGCCTGTCCCAACAGGGCCACAGGAAATGTGGGGCTGGGGAACTTGGGGTCCTTGGCCAAGGTGGGCTCTGGGAAAACAGCCCTCTGGATGAACCTCCTTCCAGAGTGGTCCCTCCACCTGGCTTCAGGGCTCTGGGTGGGCCTGCGGCAGCTGACTGCTCTGCCTCTGACTGAAGCGGGGAGACGGCACTTTGGTGGGCTTCCCACGTCCTCACTGGCAAAGAAGCTACATGCCAGTGCAGAAGACGCAGGGGATGAGCCTTCCGTCCCTGGGTCAGGAAGATCCCCTGGAGAAGGGCCTGGCAACCCACTCCAGTGTTCTGGCCTGGAGAAACCCCAGAGACAGAGGACTCTGGTGGGCTGTGTAGTCCATGGGGTCACACAGAGCTGCAGGCACTTTGGCTCAGCTCTTTTGGAAGAAGGGCCTGGAGCAGACCTGCCACACTCCACTCAGAGCTGGTGCGGGGCTGCTGCCAGCCGGCTGCTGCGCAGTCCCCTGTGACAGGCTGTCTCTTGTTTAGGGATTAAGCTGCTGAGGTCCGGGGAGACCGAGCAGTTTGCTGAGGGCCTCTCTCCTGGTTGTGGCATCTTAGCTCCATGCAGGGCATGACTCCGGGGCTGCTCGTGAGGACACCCACCAAGTTTTCAAGAGAAGAGGTTGAAGAAGCGCCGGGATTTGCAAATGAGCCAGAGGGCTGTTGCTGTCTGGGACACACTAGCTTTCCCATGGGTCCCTCTCTCGGTGGGCAGTCAGAGCCCATCAAACTCTGGGCCTCTGGAACCACCATCGAGGGCAAGGCCCTCCTCACATTGTCCGCGTTTGACAGCCTATCCCTTCTCTCTCGGCTTTGTCTCCCCGCATCCCAACCTAGGCTACATCAAGATGTTTGAGATCCCGGCAGGAGCCAGACACCTGCTAATCCAGGAAGCAGACAGCACCAGCCATCACCTGGGTGAGTGCCGGGGCCGGACAGCGCAGGGGCTCTACAGCCTGACTCCCTGACTGGGAGGCATGGGCTGCAACCCTGTCTCCTCTGTCCCTGGCTTGGCCCAGCTGATGGGTACATCTCTCCTTTAGCACTTTCCCAGTGGAGAGGCCACCAGGTTGGAATCAGAGGGCTTCCCTCGCAGCAGTTTTGGAGGGACATTTGTCTAAGACATGCCATACCTCCCACCTCAAGGTCGAAGGGGAGGCCCCCTGCCCCCTGGAGGGCAGTGCGGTCCACAAGCAGTGGGTGCCGAGGCCAGCTGGTAGAGGGGCTCCCGTGGTGCATTTGCATATTTTCATTTAGTTTCACTTTAAATTCAAGTGGTTCTTTTGGAATAGAGATTCCTTGCATCTCTTGGAAATTTGGATGTTCTGACAACTCGGGGCGCCCCTTCCCACATGGCAGCCCCTGTGGCGCTGTGCTCCTGCAGGCTGCCTGGAACCCCTGGATGGGGTTCACTCATCCACACCCCCGCAAGTTGCAGGGCCAAAGTAGGAAGTGATGCTGGGAGTCAGTGAGGGGACCCTGCACAAGTCCTTTCTCCTAGTTTGGGTCCCATCTTCTTCCCTGTGCCGGGGAGGCCAAACTGGGTGAGGGGTTCCATGACTGNTAGAGGGGCTCCCGTGGTGCATTTGCATATTTTCATTTAGTTTCACTTTAAATTCAAGTGGTTCTTTTGGAATAGAGATTCCTTGCATCTCTTGGAAATTTGGATGTTCTGACAACTCGGGGCGCCCCTTCCCACATGGCAGCCCCTGTGGCGCTGTGCCCCTGCAGGCTGCCTGGAACCCCTGGATGGGGTTCACTCATCCACACCCCCGCAAGTTGCAGGGCCAAAGTAGGAAGTGATGCTGGGAGTCAGTGAGGGGACCCCGCACAAGTCCTTTCTCCTAGTTTGGGTCCCATCTTCTTCCCTGTGCTGGGGAGGCCAAACTGGGTGAGGGGTTCCATGACTGCAGGCATCCTGCACCCCCGCTGATGTGAGCAAATACCACTCTTTTTAAAATGCGAATGTTTCTTTCTTCCTTATTTTTAGAGGAGACTTTTGTGTTGCTGTCCCCAAATGGACAGCCAGTACTCCTTGTCTTAAGTAGGAGGCAAATATAAAAGTCAATCCCTTAAAAAAAAAGACACTTCTACCTAAACATCATTTCCTATCCAGGGCCATCCCTGCATACAAGGAGGGAGGGTTAGTAACAAGCTGGGGACCTCCTGGCACTTACAACGGCTCTCAAGGGAGTCTAGGAAACTTGTGCAAAAAACAGTTTTCTCACTGTTATCCTGTGATTTTTGTGCCCAGTCTGTGGCCTCCCTGCTAAAATCTTCCAGCAGCCCCCCAGTAGCCACTTTCCACACTCTGGCAAGTGTGGGGCTTTGTGGCCAGCGGATTCTCATCTCCTAGACGTTCTTTGTGGATGCATAGTGGGCTGGGTGGGCCCCGAGTCAAGTCAGAACTCTTTGGGATGTAGGGGCCTGGTGGGGTACCAGGCTGAGCCATAATTATCAGCAGGGTGGGAGGGTGTGTGGGACGCATGCTCACCCCAGGGCAGGAAGCCCTGGTGTCCAGCAGGTACCCCTCACCTGGGGAGCTGGGTCAGGGAGGGCAGTGGCTCTGAGAGCCCCCTGAGTGTTCCAAGTAGACTGCAGGGGCGTGGCCCTGGTGGCTGCTAGGTCCCTCCCATGGAGCCTCTCCTCCAGGGCCTGAGAGGCAGATCCAGGAAGGAGCCCCAGACCCGGCAGAAGGGGAGGTTAGAGGGAAACCTAGGTCCAGTGCAGAGACAAAGGACAAGGCAGGTTCCCAAGGCGGCTTGGGCTGTCAGTGGGACTGATGGGCCCCTGGAGGAAGACAAGGGGCTCTGCCCCCCACAACCCTCCCAACCTGTTCAAACTAGTGAACCCTGCTGACCTCCCATGCTTCTGCCCCCCGGGTGATCATGGCTGTCTTCCGTCCTTCTGTCTTTTATTGTTCAGCCGTCAAAAACCTGGAGACGGGCAAGTTCATTTTAAATGAGGAGAATGACGTGGATCCCAACTCCAAGACCTTCATCGCCATGGGTGTGGAGTGGGAGTACCGGGATGAGGACGGCCGGGAGACGCTGCAGACCATGGGCCCCCTGCACGGCACCATCACTGTGCTGGTACGTCAGACGGGGGCCAGGCCCGCCGCCTCTTGCAGCGTGAGGCCGGTGAGGCCGGTGCTGCTGGGGAAGGGGTCGGGCGCTGCCTGGGGGCCCGGAGCCTCCCTGCAGCCTTTGGGCCATGTTCTGCATGGCCCCTCTGGCCCGACCTTTGAGCTGAGGACCTCCATCTCTGTGTGAGGTCAGAGTGAGGAGCATGCATGGAGCCACCCGTCTGGCGCTGGGCCCTGTGTCCCTGGGCAACCAGAGACAAAATCCCCTGTAAGCATTTAGGTTTCTCCTCCACAAACAACTCTGGGCGACATTCACAGCCACCTCTCATCATGCTTATTCTTGTCTGCTGCTGCATTCAAACCCTGAAACTCCCTGGGGGTGACCGATGGGGCTCCAGGAAATTGGACTGCTAGACCCAGGTCACACTAAGACTTTGTCTCTGAGCAGCACTGGACCCCGGGTCCCCTGAGTCCAGGACCACAGGCTGCTCCTGGTGGTGGGAACACAGAGGGGGCTTGATTTCCTAATTCACTTAAAAAAAATTAATTTCAATTGCATATGCAATATATTTGATCAGTAAGAAAAAAAAAAAATTTAAAACACTGTGGATAAGGCTCAGGTGCCGTTTGCCCCTCTGTGAAGGTGAGCACTCCGCGCTGGGGCTCAGCGCCCCACACCAGGGTGTGCAGCTGGGGGCGGGGGTGTTCATGTGTGCTGTGCTCTGCCCACCTCGCCCGCCTGCGCTGTCCATCCCCAGACAGGCCTCTGCTGCCGTTTGTCGGTGCACATACAGTCGGGCCTCAGTCCTGCTGTTTCTGTGTTGGTAAATTCACCTACCAAAAGTATTTCTAATCTCCGAACTGGTACAGACACACCTCAGGAGAAATAGGCAGGCTTGATTCCAGGCCACCACAGTAAAGTGACGTAATGCAAGTCATGCGAATGTGTTTGTTTCCCACTGCATATGGTATACTATCCTGTAGTCTATGACATGTGTGATAGCCTTAGGTCTAAAAAACAATGTACATACCTCAATTAAAAATAAGCAGCAAGTCAACTACAATAATGACATCAAGACCACTTGGTCAGAGATCACATGATAAAAGTAATAATGATTGTTCTGCTGAAAGAATCATGTCCTGCTGAGACTTACTTTTGGTTTCAGGTTCAGAAGATGCACTAGCAAAATAACCACCCTAGGCTTCCCTGGTGGCTCAGACTATAAAGAATCTGCCTGCAACGCAGGAGACCTGGGTTTGATTCCTGGGTTGGGAAGATCCCCTGGAGGAGGGCCTGGCAGCCCACTCCAGTATTCTTGCCTGGAGAATCCCATGGACAGAGGAGCCTGGTGGGCTACGGTCCATGGGGTCACAAAGTGTCAGACACGACTGAACAGGAAACACACAGTACACTTAGTAAGCAAGAAATAAGGAAGTTTATTACATTAGTAGTAAGTTACAGTATGAGGACAAGTAACATAGTAAGAAATTATTATACATACATTGCCTCAAGAAATATATATATGATATATAAGTATATATTATATATTATAATATAATTAGAAATAGATA
>SJYB01006854.1:2978-21716 GCA_006408585.1 Antidorcas marsupialis
CCCTCTATTAATCTTTTAATTTTCACTTTTATAACCTATTATTACTTTGGAAAAAAAGACCTTATTTTTTAAAAGCAAACTTCATATATATATTTATATATTTTATAATTTTTGATTTTGTTTTTTCTTTTATCTCTTTCTTTTTTTCTTCTTTTCTTTAATATTGTATTTTTGAAAATCCAACCTCTACTTTAGTTTTTAATCTTTGCTTTTTGGTACTTGTTATCAATTTTGTACCTTTAAGAACCCAATCTTCAGTACCCATTTTTTACTTGGGAGCAAGATTACTGGCTTGACTGCTCTCTCCCCCTTTGGACTCTACTTTTTCTCGACCAGGTCACCTGTTTCTCCTCCCTCCTCCTTCTCTTCTCTACCCAAATCTGTGAATTTCTGTGTGGTTCAGACGGTGGAGAACACAGGGAAATGATAACTGGCTGGATCTGTCTCTCTCCTTTTGATTCCCCACTTTTATTCTCCTGGCCAACTCTGTCTCCATCCTCCCTCTTCTCTTCTCTGTATAACTCCGTGAACATCTCTGAATGGTCCAGTTGTGGAGTGCACAAAAGGAAATGATTACTGGCTAGTTTTCTCTTTCTTCTATTGATTCCACCTCATCTCATTCGGGTCACCTCTAACTCCCTCCTCCCTCTTCTTTTCTCCATGTAACTCTGTAAACCTCTCTGGGTGTCCCTCACTGTGGAGAAACTTCTCATCTTTAACCTAGATGTTTTATCAACGGTGTTGTATAGAAGAAGAAGTCTTGAGACTACTGTAAAAATAAGACTAAAAACCAGAAGCAGAAGGCTTAAGTCCAAATCCGGAGAACACTAGAGAACGCCTGACTCCAGGGAGCATTAATCGACAGAAGCTCATTAAACGCCTCCATGCTTACACTGAAACCAAGCACCACCCAAGGGCCAACAAGTTCCAGATCAAGACACACCACGCAAATTCTCCAGCAACACAGGAACACAGCCCTGAGCTCCAATATACAGGCTGCCCAAAGTTACTCAAAAACCATTAACATCTCATAACTCATTACTGGACACTTCATTGCACTCCAGAGAGAAGAAATCCAGCTCCACTCACCAGAACACTGACACAAGCTTCCCTAACCAAGAAATCTTGACAAGCCACCTGTACAACCCCACCCACAGTGAGGAAACTCCACAATAAAGAGAACTCCACAAACTGCAAGAATACAGAAAGGACACCCCAAACTCAGCAATATAAACAATATGAAGAGACAGAGGAATACCCAGCAGGTATGTCCACCAAACCAAACAAAAGAGGAAGAGATAAGGAATCTACCTGATAAAGAATTCTGAATAATGATAGTGAAAATAATCCAAAATCTTGATATCAAAATGGAATCACAGATAAATAGCCTGGAGACAAGGATTGAGAAGATGCAAGAAAGGTTTAACAAGGACCTAGAGGAAATAAAAAAGAGTCAATATATAATGAATAATGCAATAAATGAGATCAAAAACACTCTGGAGGCAAGAAATAGTAGAATACCAGAGGCAGAAGATAAGATTAGTGAAACAGAAGATAGAATGGTAGAAATAAAAGAATCAGAGAAGAAAAAGAAAAAGGAATGAAAAGAAATGAGGACAATCCCAGAGACCTCCAGGACAGTGTTAAATACCCCAACATTAGAATCATAAGAGTCCCAGAAGAAGAAGACAAAAGGAAAGACCATGAGAAAATACTTGAGGGGATAATAGTTGAAAACTTCCCTAAAATGGGGAAGGAAATAATCACCCAAGTCCAAGAAGTCCAGAGAGTCCCAAACAGGATAAACCCAAAGCAAAATACCCCAAGACACACATTAATCAAATTAACAAAGATCAAATACAAAGAACAAATATTAAAAGCAGCAAGGGAAAAACAACAAATAACACACAAGGGGATTCCATAAGGATAACAGCTGATCTTTCAATAGAAACTCAAGCCAGGAGGGAATGGCAGGATATACTTAAAGTGATGAAAGAAAATTACCTACAGCCCAGATTACTGTATGCAGCAAGGATCTCATTCACATACGAAGGAGAAATCAAAAGCTTTACAGACAAGTAAAAGCTGAGAGAATTCAGCACCACCAAACCAGCTCTCCAACAAATGCTAAAGGATATTCTCTAGACAGGAAACACAAAAAGGGTGTATAAACTTGAACCCAAAACAATAAACTAAATGTCAGTGGGATCGTATTTATCAATAATTACCTTAAACATAATGGGTTGAATGCCTCAACCAAAAGACAGACTGTGAATGGATACAAAAACAAGACCCTTATATATGTTGTCTACAAGAGACTCACTTCAAAACAGGGGACACATACAGATTGAAAGTGAAAGGCTGGAAAAAGATTTTCCATGCAAATAGACACCAAAGAAAAGCAGGAGTAGCAATACTCATATCAGATAAAGTAGACATTAAAACAAAGGCTGTGAAAAGAGACACAGAAGGACACTACATCATGATCAAAGGATCAATCCAAGAAGAAGATATAACAATTATAAATATATATGCATCCAACATAGGAGCACTGCAATATGTAAGACAAATGCTAACAAGTATGAAATGGGAAATTAACGACACAATAATAGTGGAAGACTTTAATACCCCACTCACACCTATGGATAGATCAACTAAATAGAAAATTAATAAGGAAACACAAATTTTAAATGATACAATAGACAAGTTAGACCTAATTGATAGCTATAAGACATTTCACCCCAAAACAGTGAATTTCATCTTTTTCTCAAGCACACAGGGAGCCTTCTCCAGGATAGATCACATCCTGGGCCATAAATCTAGCGTTGGTAAATTCAAAAAAATTGAAATCATTCCAAGCATCTTTTCTGACCATAATGCAGTAAGACTAGATCTCAATTACAGGAGAAAAACTGTTAATAATCCCAACATATGGACTGAACAACACGCTGTTAAATAACCAACAAATCACAGAAGAAATCAAAAAAGAAATCAATATATGCATAGAAACGAATTAAAATGAAAACGCAATAACCCAAAACCTGTGGGATACTGTAAAAGCAGTGCTAAGGGGAACGTTCATAGCAATACAGGCATACCTCAAAAAGCAACTAGAAAAAGAAGAAATGAAGGACCCCAGGGTTAGTAGAAGAAAAGAAGTCTTAAAAATTAGGGCAGAAATAAATGTAAAAGAAACAAAAGAGACCATAGCAAAAATCAACAAAGCCAAAAACTGGTTCTTTGAAAGGATAAATAAAATTGACAAACCATTAGCCAGACTCATCAAGAAACAAAGGGAGAAAAATCAAATCAATAAAATTAGAAATGAAAATGGAGAGATCACAGCAGACAACACAGAAATACAAAGGATCATAAGAGACTACTATCAGCGATTATATGCCAATAAAAGGGACAACATGGAAGAAATGGACAAATTCTTAGAAAAGTACAACTTTCCAAAACTGAACCAGAAGAAACAGAAAATCTTAACAGACCCATCGCAAGCATGGAAATTGAACCTGTAATCAGAAATCTTTCAGCAAACAAAAGCCCAGGTCCCGATGGCTTCACAGCTGAATTCTAACAAAAATTTAGAGAAGAGCTAACACCTATCCTACTCAAACTCTTCCAGAAAATTGCAGAGGAAGGTGAACTTCCAAACATTCTATGAGGCCACCATCACCCTAATACCAAAACCTGACAAAGATGCCACAAAAAAAGAAAACTACAGGCCAATATCACCAATGAACATAGATGCAAAAATCCTTAACAAAATTCTAGCAATCAGAATCCAACAACACATTATAAAGATCATACCATAACCAAGTGGGCTTTATCCCAGGGATGCAAGGATTCTTCAATATCCGCAAATCAATCCATGTAATATACCACATTAATAAATTGAAAAATAAAATCCATATGATCATCTCAATAGATGCAGAGAAAGCTTTTGACAAAATTCAATATCCATTTATGATAAAAACTCTCCAGAAAGCAGGAATAGAAGGAACATACCTCAACATAATAAAAGTTATATATGACAAACCCACAGCAAACATTATCCTCAGTGGTGAAAAATTGAAAGCATTTCCCCTAAAGTGAGGAACGAGACAAGGGTACCCACTTTCACCATTATTATTCAACATAGTTTTGGAAGTTTGGGCCACAACAAGCAGAACAGAAAAAGAAATAAAAGGAATCCAAATTGGAAAAGAAAAAGCAAAACTCTCACTCTTTGCAGAGGACATGATTCTCTACATAGAAAACTGTAAAGACTTCACCAGATAATTACTAGAGCTAATCAATGAATATAGTAAAGTTGCAGGATATAAAATCAACACGCAGAAATCCCTTGCATTCCTATACACTAATAACTAGAAAATAGAAAGAGAAATTAAGGAAACAATTCCATTCATCATTGCAATGAAAATAATAAAATACTTAAGACTATATCTACCTAAAGAAACTAAAGACCTATATATAGAAAACTATAAAGCACTAGTGAAAGAAATTAAAGAGGACACAAATAGATGGAGAAATATACCATGTTCATGGATGGTAAGAATCAATATAGTGAAAATGAGTATACTACCCAAAGCAATTTATAGATTCAATGCAATGCTTATCAAGCTACCAATGGTATTTTTCACTGAGCTAGAACAAATAATTTTATAATTTGTATGGAAATACAAAAAACCTTGAATAGGCAAAGAAATCTTGAGAGAGAAGAATGGAACTGGAGGAACAACCTGCCTGGCTTCAGGCTCTACTACAAAGCCACAGTCATCAAGACAGTATGGTACTGGCACAAAGACAGAAATATAGATCCATGGAACAAAATAGAAAGCCCAGAGATAAATCACACTCCTATGTTCACCTTATCTTTGACAAAGTAGGCAAGAGTATACAATGGATTAAAGACAATCTCTTTAACAAGTGGTGCTGGGAAAACTGGTCAACCACTTGTAAAAGAATGAAACTAGAACACTTTCTAACACCATACACAAAAATAAACTCAAAATGGGTTACAGATCTAAATGTAAGACCAGAAATTATAAAACTCTTAGAGGAGAAGAAAGGCAAAACACTCTCCGACATACATCACAGCAGGATCGTCTATGACCCACCTCCCAGAATATTGGAAATAAAAGCAAAAATAAGCAAATGGGACCTAATGAAACTTAAAAGCTTCTGCACAACAAAGGAAACTATAACCAAGGTGAAAAGACAGCCTTCAGAATGGGAGAAAATGCAAGGTGAAAAGACAGCCTTCAGAATGGGAGAAAATAATAGCAAATGCAGCCATGAAATTAGAAGACGCTTACTCCTTGGAAGAAAAGTTATGTCCAACCTGGATAGTATATTCAAAAGCAGAGACATTACTTTGCCGACTAAGGTCTGTCTAGTCAAGGCTATGGTTTTTCCTGTAGCCATGTATGGATGTGAGAGTTGGACTGTGAAGAAGGCTGAGCGCCAAAGAATTGATGCTTTTGAACTGTGGTGCTGCAGAAGACTCTTGAGAGTCCCTTGGACTGCAAGGAGATCCAACCAGTCCATTCTGAAGGAGATCAACCCTGGGATTTCTTTGGAAGGAATGATGCTAAAGCTGAAACTCCAGTACTTTGGCCACCTCATGCAAAGAGTTGACTCACTGGAAAAGACTCTGATGCTGGGAGGGATTGGGGGCAGGAGGAGAAGGGGACGACCAAGGATGAGATGGCTGGATGGCGACACGGACTCGATGGATGTGAGTCTGAGTGAATTCCAAGAGATGGTGATGAACAGGGAGGCCTAGCGTGCTGCGATTCATGGGGTCACAAACAGTTGGACACGACTGAGCAACTGAACTGAACTGAACTGAATAACAAATGAAGCAACTGACAAAGAACTAGTCTCAAAAATATCCAAGCAACTCCTGCAGCTCAATTCCAGAAAAATAAATGATCCAATAAAAAATGGGCCAAAGAACTAAACAGACATTTCTCCAAAGAAGACATACAGACGGCTAACAAACACATGCAAAGATGCTCAACATCACTCATTCTCAGAGAAATGCAAATCAAAACCACAATGAGGTACCATTTTACACCAGTCAGAATGGATGCAATCCAAAAGTCTACAAGCAATAAGTGCTGGAGAGGGTGCAGAGTAAAGGGAACCCTCTTACACTGTTGGTGGGAATGCAAACTAGTACAGCCACTGTGGAGAACAGTGTGGAGATTCCTTAAAAAATTGCAAATAGAACTGCCTTGTGACCCAGCAATCCCACTGCTCGGCATACACACTGAGGAAACCAGAATTGAAAGAGACACGTGTACTCCAATATTCATCGCAGCACTGTTTATAATAGCCAGGACATGGAAGCAACCTAGATGTCCATCAGCAGGTGAATGGATAAGAAAGCTGTGGTACATATCCACAATGGAGTATTACTCAGCCATTAAAAAGAATACATTTGAATCAGTTCTAATGTGGTGGGTTAAACTGGAGCCTATTATACAGAGTGAAGCAAGTCAGAAAGAAAAACACCAATACAGTATACTAATGCATATATATGGAATTTAGAAAGATGGTAACGATAATCCTGTATGCGAGATAGCAAAAGAGACACAGATGTATAGAACAGTTTTTGGACTCTGTGGGAGAGGGTGAGGGTGGGGTTATTTGGGAGAATGGCATTGAAACATGTGTGATATCATATATGAAATGAATAGTTAGTCCAGTTTCAATGCATGATACTGGATGCTTGGGGCTGGTGCACTGAGAAGACCCAGAGGGATGGTACGGGGAGGGAGGAGGGAGGGGTGTTCAGGATGGGGAACGTGTGTATACCTGTGGTGATTCATGTAGATGTATGGCAAAACAAATACAATATTGTAAACTAATTAACCTCCAATTAAAATAAATAAATTTATTTTTTTAAGTTTCCAAATGCAGAAGGAAATTGAGTCTTGTATTTCAAATATCAGAAATAACAACTATAGGTGTGTAATCATAATGTTTAAAGAAACATGATCCTAACATATTGTCAGATCCCTAGATAGAAGCCCCAAATTTCTCAAATATTAAATACATTTTAACTAATGTTAACTTAAATATATACACAATACCACACTGTTAAGAATGAGTTCCGAAGACCATGGTGCCTCACTCTCAGTAAATAGGCTGTGCCTAGCAAGGATTTAAAATCAACCAACGGAAGTTCCTTTAGAAATTAGGAATATTAGGAAACATTGCACTATATTTAAATTATGTGTTAACATGCTCTAAAAATGTTGTTAGTTTAATAAAGCAATTGAATAACTTGTGTAGTTTTGTATGGTACATTTTAACAGATAGACAAAGGGATTTAATCTTAAACTTTCTATAAACAACAATAAAATTGTAGTTGTTCCTTATTCTTTCCTTTGAAGTAACAGTTTCTACTCAGTAATGCAGTGTAAAATTAAGTAAACAAGCCTAAACCTGAACTTTATAAAGCCACATAATATTGTCTTGAAAGAAGTTAATCAACAACAACAGATATCCAATAAAATAGTACCCAGAGAAAGACGTGAACATTCTTTGCATTCAAAAATTTTCTTGGGAACATGAGAAAATACATGTATTTAGTGCGTGGCACATAATAAATATCTGTAAAAGATGCTGATTATTTTTAACACTGTGTTACTGTTGCCTTTTCAAAGCTATCTGTTATTAATCTCCTCTTTGAAAGCCCTCCTCCAGCTGCACTAGCCTTCTTGTGTTTTAACATATGAAGTACACTCCATTTCAAGGCTCTTGAAATCGCCATTCTGTCTTTCTGGAAAGTGCTCCCTGTAAACACTCAGATACCTTACTTCCTACTTTATGAGAAAAGATACTACAGTAAGCTTCATTATTTAAGATTTCTCTTATACATAAATATTCCCCAAGTATATTCCATATTACAGGTGGATTTGTGTTGAGGATAAAGACACACAATGCATTTGGCTTGGACCTATCTGGATTGTTTTGTGAAGAGAACAAATAAACCATCATGTGTCCATTTTCACAAAGGGCATGGGGCCTGTGTATCTGAAGCATATAGTCTACTGGCTGAATAGCTAGATCCCCAGAGGACAAAGTGGAGCCATGGTTAAAGGATGACTGGAAAGTCACCTCTGTGGCCATGAGGATATGCATGTGATCTTAAAGTCACTGTAATAAGCAACAGGCAGGGCATATTTTTCATTTCACCACTTAAATTAAGAGTGTTTGAAACATTAATCAATGGATTGTGTGGGGACATGTGGTATTGATTTGAATAAGAAAAAATATGAATGGTGGCACAGCAGCAGTAACCTCTCACTTGTTTTGAATTCTGTGTCAGACATCCTCATGACTGCCCTTTCACTTCGTTTAGATCTCTGCTCAAATGTTACTTCATCAGAAAGGCCTTCCCTAACTGAAGTAGGATCCTTTCTTCTCTCTCTTCCTTCTAATTATTTTTTCTTCATACTACTTACAACTACTAAAGTACTACATTTGGTTTATTTTTATTGTTTCTCCCCTTATTAGAATGTATACTCTATGAAAACATAGTTTCTGTTTTGATCCTGATTTATCTCCAATATGTAGAAGTGTACCTGACACACAATGGTGCTCAATATTTGTGGAATGAATTATTAATGAATTCTAAGTCTTATTCATTCAATCTCCCCTTCGTCAGGATATCACAATTTACAATACATCTTCCTTGTTGTTCCCGAGGGATACCTCACTTGAAAATCAAAAAGGTATAAAATGGAGGGAATTGTGTTGCTTGTTTAACAGAGTAATTCTGTCAGAGATACACAAAATCATATATCATACAAATAACAAATTACACAAAAACATATAGGGTGAGGGTATGATCCCAATTGCTGCCAATTCCTTGAAACTAAACATCCCTGTGAATCTTCAACTTTGTACTGGGGCATGTTGTTCTGGGCCCATACACAGGTCATCAGGATTTTATTCAGTGTTCTCTAGCACAATGAGGAGATAACCACATTTGTCTTAGCAAATACAGTTGAACAACTTTATACTCCTGGGTACTTACACAATCATCTCTTTATGAGCAGTTTATATATATATATATATATATATATAACCGTATAACAATATTCTGTCATATAAAATCATGATCATAATACACTGTCAAAATAGTTTAATTTTTTGAATTCTAAGGATGATATAAGAAAAGAAAGGACATTGAGCAAGCTTGTTATGGGAAGTAAAGATGCAGAGTTAGTATATAACTAGGGCAAAAAAAGTCATACATGACTGAGCAACTGAACTGAGGGCAAAAAGGAGATGATAATTGAGCCTAGGCCTCTGATGACATGCATGCTGATACATGCATACTCACAGTGTGGGACCATGATGCAGAGCTGCTCCTAAATGAAATGCACACTTAAAATTCAATTACAAAGAATGTATTTGAGTTTTAAAATTCCCTAGCCAATGTATTAATATAACTTTAATATCTTGGCTTTACTATCTGTTTTAGATTTAATTATAGGTTATTCAACTATATTATATTTTAGTAAACTAGTCCATTCTCTATTCCCTGCAATATTTGTAGAAAGCAGGATGACTTAAGGACCCTTATTTTTGCCCAAGTGTTAGAACTCACCTTGTGTTCTCCACACTGACTGCCATTTTTGTTTGTTATTTAACCACAAGAGTTCTACTGAGGGGATAGTAGATTGCTGCCAACTTTGCAGGGTCTTTTCCTCCTGCTCCCCAGTTTTGCTTAAAAAGAGGCATTAGAGAAGTGGGAAATAAGAAAGTTCCTTATCAAACTTTCTTTACCCAAGATGAAATAATTCAGAATGGGTAATTATAGATTAATAAATCATCATTTTCAATTAATTAAGTGCTCAATTTACCTCTTCGGCTTAAATATTCCTGGCACATCTATAAAACCACTTCCTGTATTTATTTTAGTAAAATATTAACTTTGCACTGTAATCATAGCATTTTTAAGAGAACATTTCTTAGAATATTAACACTGTAAAGAATAAAGGAGAAATATATTTTTAAAATATTACTTGGTGACACTTTATATTTGACATTTTATCTAGCATTTTAGTTTAGCATCTAAATTACTATAAATATATTCTCATGCTGGAAAATCAATTTAAGGATCATCAAAAAAGTTTTGTCAGGAATTCACAGTGGATAATTTAATTTCCCTACAACAGGCACTAAGTCTCATCTGACTCTTGCAACCCCATGGACTGTGGACTGTAGCCTGCCAAGCTCCTCTGTCCATGGGATTTTCCAGGCAAGAATACTGCAGTGGGTAGCCATGCCCTTCTCCAGGGGATCTTCCCAACCCAGGGATCAAACCTGGGTCTCCTGCATTGCAAGCAGATTCTTTACCATCTGAACCACAGGGGAAGCCCACACTTATAGACAGTATACAAAATATCCAGATTTCTAAATAAATTAGCATAGCTTTATGTTGAACTGCTATAAAATTTAAGCCATTTCAAAAATACGTTTTTTACTATAGCTTGTTACACTGTAATTACATTATCAAAATCATTAGTTGTGTCTACATGTTGAGGAAATAAAATCTGATAATGAAAAAAGGAAAATAAAGTAAAAATATACTAGATTAAGTTATGTTAGACAGCATTAGAGGAGGGAACATACTTTTCTTCTACTCAAACAATACTGGTGTGGGACTTCCCTGGTGGTCCAGTGGTTAAGACTCCACCATTCAATGCAGGATGTGTGGATTTGATCCCTGGTCTGGGAGCTAAGATCCCACATGCCTTGTGGCCAAAAAACCAAAATATAAAACAGAATCAAACAATACTGGTAGACACAAAAATAAAAATGAGGTCAAAGATTTTATGAGCTATACTTACACAATAATTTATTATCATTTCTTATCACATTTTAATATCCTAAAATAGTTGATATGTTCCATTTCCTACTTTAAGATCTCACTGCCATAAGCAGCATTTCATTACTTGTTTTATGCAAAATATTTTCATAAATGTAAACTAGCTATGGAACCTAATACTACTTGAAGTAAATCTCAAATGCCAAAAGAAACTTTTCCATACTCTCACATAAAGATAATATTTATCAAGCATCAGTATGGCAACTATGTACTAAGGAATAGATAAGGATGTACTGAGCAGTCAGAGCTGGCCTGATAAAGTCAGAAAGAATTCTAGGTAATCCATCACAATTTTACAAAGAAAGAAAGAAACGCAACTATTTGAACATTCAAGCCACAGAGGATATTTACAGAAAAGTAACAATTATAATAATTGCTAATCTCTAAAAACTGAAACAGAATTCTTAACGGAATCAGAATGGAATAGAGAAACTAAACTCACAACTCTAAAGCATATTTCCCATTAATTACCAAAAGTATGTACTATGGCTATATTCTTTTTTAGACTTAGATAAAAGTCTTTTATAGACTCAGATAGACTTGAACACCCCGATTGGCTGCATACAAATTCAGAAATTATTATAACTTTTATTTAAACACTAAATGAGCACTTTAGAGGATAAATTAATCTAAGCTATGACTTTGTTATGTGTTCAAAAACTCCTACCCTGCTGTAGAATCTTCTGTATTGTCATCAGCCATCATCTCCACATCTTGTGAATGTTTTTCATAAGCTTCTTTGAACAAATTCCATGGAACTGCTTTAGGAGTATCTTCATTTGCTTGAAGATGTTCTATCAGTTTTCGTGAGTGCCAATTCTGAAAAACTCTTTGATGGGCAGGGGCCGATTCTGGCACTGGTGGTAATATGCTGTGGTGGACAGGACTGTTGCTTTTTTTCAGTCCATTTCTGTCCCGAGAGTGGTTCTTCAATCTGCCCTGAACCGGGGTCCCTCTATGCTCATATCCTTCCTGCTGAAGGCAATTTCCAGTGTTGGGTGAGCCTTGAGAAGGATGACTAAACCATCTCCAGCGTAACCTTAGGATCTGTTTCACATCAAACTCTTTCTTGCCAGACACTGACATTGTTGCAGGAGGAAAGACGAAAGCCTTTTCTCACAGAAAGGAAACAGCCTTTGTTATCTCTTGTTTCTCTGCCTCTTCTGTAGGACTAACAAAAGCACAAGTGTTGAGAGCAGTCTTTCTTGTTTCCCCCTCCCCCACTGTTTGTGATACACTGCGAATAGTTTCAGCTTTCCAGCTGAAGCAGAAAGCAGCAGCTAACAGTGTAGGTGGGAACCCATACGGACAGGATGATGAGGTCAGACCTTAAACAAGTAAATCAGCTTAGCACAGGAAAGCAGCTACCACAACACACTCCAGCTGCTAGATTTGCAAACTCCCAGCCTTCCCGCCTGGACTTGCAAATATCTAACCCAGCTCCTTCCTAACTGAATGAAGTATAGTAGCTTTGGCTTTTAAGTCCAAGCAAGTAAACAAAAGCAAAGTGTTTAAAAACACTTGTTTCTAAATTCCACTCACCCCGCCCTCTGTCAGATATTATTTCCTGGCAGCTCACTTCTAAAAATGTGACATTTTGTCCTAGGAGAATTTGTAACAATGAATTCATTATGATCTATTTCGGTGTTCTTATGGAAAATTTGAAGGTAGTTCATTAAGAAAAAGTATCTTGCCACCAGTCTCCTCGTGCACATTTGTAGTTATTTTTTACAAAATGTCTGAAAATGTGACTGTCTTTACAGAGATATTTGTTTGAAAACCTGAACAATTTTAGAAACATGTATTGGTTACCTATGGCTAAAAACACTAGAGGATGTATTAACAGTATTTTAAGTCTACACCTGAAGGAAGAGAACAGTATTTTTCTAAGCTCATAGGTAGGAAGACATATATCTTCTCTCACGAACCAAAACTTGAAAACGAATAGTCTATTCTGGCTCCGTGCCTGTATAAACATTTCCTTATCATGCTCTTTACTCTCACAGGCAGTGTTAAAGGTCTATTTTCTTTGTTCAAAAGTTCGTATGAGAGGATGTGCAAAAGGCATGTTTTGAAGTAACTCCAAATTGTCACATATCTCAGTAATAACTGTGCACAAAGTACTTTGAGATCTCTGATTTAGAATCTCTTTGTACAGAGGTAAATGTTTTTATAACAGTAATGTATAAAGAATATATTCACCAATACCATTTTGAAATTTAGTTTGAACTTTATTGCTTACATGTCATGCACACATGTGATAAGGGGGAATTTTACCACTGTATCCTTAGAAAGAATACTGAAATTATAAGGTTTTGATTCTAGTTCAGGTTTTATGGTTAATGAGCTGTATTATCTTGAACAAGTCATTTATTTGTTTGTATCTGTTTCTTCATGTATAATATGAAGTGGCTGAACAAATTTCCAAGTTTATACTTGCAATGGATTTTTAAAAATTTATAAATAGAAAATTTACCTGCAGTTTTCTATAAATCTAATATATCATTTCCTTTCCCCTCTTTTTTGTATATGCATAGTGGTAAATTTCTGTGTCAATTTAAATGAGCTACAGGATACCCAGCTATTTGGTCAAGTATTGTTTTGGGTGTTTCTGTGAGCGTATTTTTGAATGAGTTTAACATTTAAATCAATAGACTAATAGATTGTCCTCCCTAATGTGAGTGGTGGTGGTTTAGATGCTCGGTCATGTTCAATTCTTTGTGACCCCATGGACTGTAGCCTGCCAGGCTCCTCTGTCCATGGGATTCTCCAGGCAAGAATACTGGAGTGGGTTGCCATTTCCTTCTCCAGGGGAACTTCCTGACCCAGGGACCGAAGCCTGGTCTCCTATACTGCAGGCTATCTCCTACATTACAGGTGGTTTCTTTACTGATTGAGTCACCAGGAAAGTTCTATAATATGGGTGGGCCTCTTCTAATCAGCTGAAAGCCTGAATAAGCAGAATGCTGACACTTCCCCAAACAAGAGGGAATTTCACTTGCCTGACTGCCATCAAGCTGGGACACTATCTTTTTTCCCTGACTTTAGACTCAAACTGAAATATTGACTCTTCTTGGGTCTCAATGCCTTCAAGGCCTTTGGATCAAAACTATACCATCAGCTCTTTTGGGTCTGCAACTTGCTGACTACAATCTTGGGACCTGTCAGCCTCCATAATCAAGTCAATCCCTTATAATAAATCAATATCTATTAATTTACCTATTTATATGTTTCTGTTACTCTATGGGACTTCCCTGGTGGCTCAGATGGTAAAGCGGCTGTCTACAATGCAGGAGACCCTGGTTTGATCCCTGGGTGGGAGAAGATCCCCTGGAGAAGGAAATGGCAATCCACTTCAGTACTATTGCCTAGAAAATCCATGGACAGAGGAGCCTGGCAAGCTACAGTCCATGGGGCCGCAAAGAGTTGGACATGACTGAGCGATATTTTTCTAGTACTAAGAAATTAATAAATACACAGATAGATATACAGCTGATTTTTAATACCAGTTACAAACACACTACTCCTTTCTCCAATTTCCCAATCTATTTTCCAATAGGCTCCTTAAACCTCAATGTTCACTTCTATTATCCTCTCTCCTTGGTGAATGTAATGTCGGTTCCTGATATTTAACATATACATAATTGAAGAGGATCTCAAATAGTTCTTATGAGTCCCAAGCACAGTGAGTCCTGACAACTAAACGTAAATTCTCTTTCTCTTATCTGGGTAGATAACATTCCAAACAAATGCCTAGAGTCAAGATTTATATTTAAGACCTTTGTATTCCGCAATATGCTTAAAACACAATATTGGATAAAGAGTAAACAAACTGCAAATAACAAGCAGAATGAATAAAGTATTACAATAGAAGTGCAAGCAGAATGTCGTAAGCACAAGAAGAATCACTACATTGGCCATCTGCTGCTGCTGCTGCTAAGTCGCTTCAGTTGTGTCCGACTCTGTGCGACCCCATAGACAGCATCCCACCAGGCTCCACCATCCCTGGGATTCTCCAGGCAAGAACACTGGAGTGGGTTGCCATTTCCTTCTCCAATGCATTGAAGTGAAAAATGAAAGTGAAGTCACTCAGTCGTGTCCGACTCTTAGCGACCCCATGGGCTGCAGCCCACCAGGCTCCTCTGTCCATGGGATTTTCCAGGCAAGAGTACTGGAGTGGGTTGCCATTGCCTTCTCCAACACTGGCCATCTAAGTAGCTCTAAATAATATCTTCTTGGATACTAAGAATATGCAACCTATTTTTTTATGTATTTCCTGAGCTTGTTAACAATTCAGATATAATTGTGTATTTCCCTGTGTATCTTTTATGAACAAAACTTGTCAAAATCTAATCACTTATAACACAATACTTTGTATGATTCTACCAAGAGTGTATTTTTTTGTTTGTTTAAAGTATGTAAATTATGACCATTTCCTTAGATATTGGATACAAAATTTTAGAATGACTAAAAATGTATATAAATCATCTAGAAAATAAAAAGAATAATACATTATGAAGCATCAGGGTCCCTTTGAAGTTTCTGATTATAAAAGAAAGATTTAAGCATATTCAAACAAAAATAAAGATGTATGTGAGGATAGAAATTATATTTTATTAATCATTTCCTACTCATTTCCTTATTATCTACCTGCTATCTATTAATACTATTTAATATACATGAAATTAATGAAATATTAAATAGTTAATAAATGCCACGTAGAACTAAGGAAAGAAAAATTCTAAATTATTTTATTATCACAGAATTTACTATCTCAATAAGTGCTGGAATTTTAAAAAGAAAATGCAAAAATGGTTATGGTCTAAAANTAACACAATACTTTGTATGATTCTACCAAGAGTGTATTTTTTTGTTTGTTTAAAGTATGTAAATTATGACCATTTCCTTAGATATTGGATACAAAATTTTAGAATGACTAAAAATGTATATAAATCATCTAGAAAATAAAAAGAATAATACATTATGAAGCATCAGGGTCCCTTTGAAGTTTCTGATTATAAAAGAAAGATTTAAGCATATTCAAACAAAAATAAAGATGTATGTGAGGATAGAAATTATATTTTATTAATCATTTCCTACTCATTTCCTTATTATCTACCTGCTATCTATTAATACTATTTAATATACATGAAATTAATGAAATATTAAATAGTTAATAAATGCCACGTAGAACTAAGGAAAGAAAAATTCTAAATTATTTTATTATCACAGAATTTACTATCTCAATAAGTGCTGGAATTTTAAAAAGAAAATGCAAAAATGGTTATGGTCTAAAATACCCTTCTAAATCATTAATAATTATACAAGTTGGGGAACAAGTCTGCAAACCAACTGAAAACTCCCACCAGCTTAGCAGCTATATGCGCTAATGATGTTGCATTCTGAGTAAAATCCTGGCCAACAAATTAAATTAGTTAGCTACTAGGACACCTCTATATTTAACATTATCCAAATGTACTTAGGGATACTTAGTTTTACTTCTTTCCAGTAATTATATAATTATAAGACTTAAAGTAACATGGTCATAGATTTCTGTGCAGTAAAGGTTACACATTAACAACCTATCATGGTCCTGACATTGAACTATTCATTTGACACAAACCACTACAGGTAGCACTATGGTGGAAAGAAAAGCAATATTTGATTGGAAAAGTCAGATACTAAGCACATGGCTCTCAGCCAATCCTGTCCTAAGTCACTGTGCCCAAAATCACTATGAAATATTGAAGAAGGTTAGAAAACATTAATATTGACTCATAGTCCCTATCAGCTTCTTGACTCTGCAAAAGGAGATCAAATAATTGAATGATAAATTGAAGGAAACTCCTTCATTTTATCCACTTATTTAGATGAACTAACTTTTTTCAGTGCTCACATCTATAATAATAAATATGACTGAATTTTGTTCTCATCTGTCTCATTTCATTAAAAAGTAATAGCCATTGTTACTACCTGAACTGAGCACAAAAGTAGACTCATCTGTCTCTACTAATAAGTTCCCAATAAAATTTTAATGTGTTCAATATCTTTTAAAAATATAAAATGGATCTATATTATTTTGTTTAATTATTATACCAATAGCTAAAATACTCCTTCAAAGAAGAAATTATGTTTAGAATCAAAAGAAATTTACAAAATGAAATTGAATTTATGACTTGAGACTATACTAGATAGCTACAGTAATCAAGACCATATGGTACAGGAACAAAAACAGNTCCCAATAAAATTTTAATGTGTTCAATATCTTTTAAAAATATAAAATGGATCTATATTATTTTGTTTAATTATTATACCAATAGCTAAAATACTCCTTCAAAGAAGAAATTATGTTTAGAATCAAAAGAAATTTACAAAATGAAATTGAATTTATGACTTGAGACTATACTAGATAGCTACAGTAATCAAGACCATATGGTACAGGAACAAAAACAGAAATACAGATCAAGGAAGAGGATAGAAAACACAGAGATAAACCCATATATCTATCCATGGTCACCTAATCTACAGCAAAGGAGTCAACAATATACAACGGATAAAAGACAGTGTCTTCAATAAGTGGTGCTGTGAAAACTGAAGAGCTACATGTAAAAGAATGAAATTAGAACACTCCCTAATACCATACACAAAAGTAAACTCAAAATGGATTAATGACCTAAATGTAAGACCAGATACCGTAAAACTCTTAAAGGAAAACTTAGGGAAAACACATTCTGACATAAAATCACAGCATCATCTTTTTTAATCCACCTCCTAAACTAATGAAAATAAAAACTAAAATAAACTAATTGAGTCTAATTAAACTTCAAAACTTTTGCAAAGCAAAGGAAACCATAAACAAGACAACCTTCAGAATGGGTAAAATATTTGCAAATTAAGCAGCTAACAAGGGATTAATATCTAAAATATATAAATCCTTAAAATATTTAAAAACTCAAAAATGGGCAGAAGGCCTAAACAGACATTTCTACAAGAAAACATATAGGTGTCCAAAAGCCACATAGAAAGAAGTTCAATATCACTAATTATAATCAAAACTACAATTAGGTACCACCTCACATTGGTTAGAATGGCCATCATCAAAAAGTCTGCAAATAATAAATTCTAGAGAATGTGTGGAGAAGAAAGGAACCCTCCTACATTGTTGGTGGGAAAGAAAATTGATACAAACACTATGGAGAACAGTATGGGAGTCTATTAAAAAGCTAAAAATAGGTGATCTAGTTATTTCACTCTTGGACAAATAGTGAAAACCATAATTCAAAAAGATACATGCACTCCAATGTTCATTGCAGCACCATATTCAGGACATGGAAGTAACCTAAATGCCCATCAACAGAATAATGAATAAAGATGTGGCACAATGGGGAGTGAGATGGGAGTGAGGTTCAGTAGGGAGGGGACATTGGTGTACCTAAGGCTGATTCTTGTTGATGTTTGACAGAAACCATCAAAACTAATTCTGTAAAGCAATTATCCTTCAATTTAAAAGTATATTAATTTTTTAAAGATGTGGTATATATATATATATTTTTGAATATTATTCAGCCATAAAAAGGAATGAAACTGTACCATTTGCAGAGACATGGATGGACTTAGAGATTGTCATACAGAGTGAAGGAAGTCAAAAAGAAAAAAATCAAATAGAGAAAAATGTTATAGATGAAGCTATGTGCAAAGCAGAAATATAGACAGAGAGAGAACAAACATATGGATATCAAGAGGGGGGGAAGGGGATGGTGGGATGAATTGGGGGACTGAGATTTACATGTATACACTTCAGTTCGGTTCAGTTCAGT
>SJYB01006855.1:0-20814 GCA_006408585.1 Antidorcas marsupialis
CCAGGCTCCTCTGTCCTCAGGGTTCTGCAGGCAAGAATTCTGGAGTGGGTTGCCATGCCCTTCTGCAGGGGATCTTCCTGACCCAGGGATCAAACTGGGGTGTCCTGCATTGACAGGCGGATTCTTTACCTTCTTAGCCACCAAAGGTGATGGATAGATGATGGGGAAAAAAAATTGAACAATTGGCATATATATATATATATATTTTTGTGTGTGTGTGGGTTGGGGGTGGCACAGGTTAGAAACTCTGAAGCATGTGGGATCTTCCCGGGTCAGGGATTGAACCCAGTCTCCTGCATTGGCAGGCGAATTGTTTACCACTGACCCACCGGGGAGGCCCTGATGTGCATTTTTCTAAAAGAACATTTATTTGGCTGAATTGGGCATTAGTTGTCACTTGTAGCCGGCCAGACAATGGCACCCCACTCTAGTACTCTTGCCTGGAAAATCCCATGGACGGAGGAGCCTGGTGGGCTGCAGTCCATGGGGTCGATAAGAATCAGACACGACTGAGTGACTTTACTTTCCCTTTTCACTCTCATGCACTGGAGAAGGAAATGGCATCCCACTCCAGTGTTCTTGCCTGGAGAANCCTGATGTGCATTTTTCTAAAAGAACATTTATTTGGCTGAATTGGGCATTAGTTGTCACTTGTATCCGGCCAGACAATGGCACCCCACTCTAGTACTCTTGCCTGGAAAATCCCATGGACGGAGGAGCCTGGTGGGCTGCAGTCCATGGGGTCGATAAGAATCAGACACGACTGAGTGACTTTACTTTCCCTTTTCACTCTCATGCACTGGAGAAGGAAATGGCATCCCACTCCAGTGTTCTTGCCTGGAGAATCCCAGGGACGGGGGAGCCTGGTGGGCTGCCGTCTATGGGGTCACTCAGAGTCGGACACGACTGAAGCGACTCAGCAGCAGCAGCTCTTTGCTGGCGGCCTGCAGAGACTCTGGTTGCGTAGCTGGGGCCCCGTGGATGCAGTACACCAGGCTCGCTTGCTCCACGCTCTTAGCTCCTCGACCGGAGACGGAACTGGAGTCGTCTGTGTTGTAAGGCGGATTCTCAACCACTGGACCGCCGCGGAAGCTCCCGGCTGTGCACTTTTTAAGATGAAATTCTTGGGCTTGCCTTCACGGGGCAGCACAGGTGGTGCTTCTGTCTGCCGCTCACCACGGCTGATGTCAAGACGCAAGTCGTGCCCACGTGTGTGAACGGCACTCACTGCCTGTTTTATTAAGACCATCGCCGTATCGTCAAGTAATAATCCTCCAGCTGAGTCACTCAGTCATATCCGACTCTCTGCGACCCCATGGACCGCAGCTCGCCAGGCCTCCCTGTCCATCACCAGCTCCCAGAGCTGGCTCAAACTCGTGTCCATCGAGTCGGTGATGCCATCCAGCCATCTCATCCTCTGTCGTCCCCTTCTCCTGCCTTCAGTCTTTCCCAGCATCAGGGTCTTTTCCAGTGAGTCAGCGCTTTGCATCAGGCGGCCAAAGGACTGGAGTTTGAGCTTCAGCATCAGTCCTTCCAGTGAATATTCNGTCCATCGAGTCGGTGATGCCATCCAGCCATCTCATCCTCTGTCGTCCCCTTCTCCTGCCTTCAGTCTTTCCCAGCATCAGGGTCTTTTCCAGTGAGTCAGCGCTTTGCATCAGGTGGCCAAAGGACTGGAGTTTGAGCTTCAGCATCAGTCCTTCCAATAAACATTCAGGACTGATCTCCTTTAGGATGGACCGGTTGGATCTCCTTGCAGCCCAAGGGACTCTAAGGGTCTTCTCCAACACCACAGATTAAAAGCATCAATTCTTCGGCGCTCTGCTTTCTTTATAGTCCAACTCTCACATCCATACATGACCACAGGAAAAACCATAGCCTTGAGTAGATGGACGTTTGGTGGCAAAGTAATGTCTCTGCTTTTTAACATGCTGTCTAGGTTGGTCATCCTTAAGTTAAATTAATCAAATTTTTTAAAAAAAGGCTTAGAAGGAGGGAGGCTTCCTTGGAAGTACAGCGGTTATTCCCTGATAGGTCAGTTGATAGGATCCGCCTGCAATGAGGGAGACCTGGGTTCGATCCCTGGGTTTGGAAGAGTCCCCTAGAGAAGGGACAGGCTCCCCACTCCAGTATTCTTGGCCTGGGGAATCCCATGGGCTGTATGTATAGCCCATGGGGTGGCACAGAGTCGGACGCGAGTGAGCGGCTGACACAGACGTCGGATCTGGGCGCCGTCTTCGGCCGCTTCCCGCACTCCGACCTCGCGGATGCACGTTGCGTCTGCTGCTCCGCTCAGGCTCCGTCTGTGAGCGCTCCTTCGTGATGACTTTTTTTCCGTTCATTAAAGCTGCTGCCTGCATACCTTTCTCATGATGGTGGCTTGTCACGCCAGCCTCCTCGGGGCCCCGCATGCCATCTTCTCCGGGAGCCCGTGGAGGAATGTATGAGGCGTTTTCTCCCGGGCCCGTTTCTGAATGGAAACCATCCCGCGGCGTATCCTCATTCACAGCCGCCGCCCCAGGCAGGGATATGGACCCCCGGCCGCTGTTGGAACCGGCTTCTGGCTCTGGGCTGGAGGGCCAACTCGGGGGTTTAGTCACTCCAAGGCGTTCACACTCGGCGAGGGCTGGATGTCCTTGGCCACGGTAGGTTCACGATCCGTGGAAGCTGGTTACTCTTAAAAGTACAACTGGCCGGGTTAATTGTAGTTCTGAGACTGTCATGGGCTTCCCACGTGCACTCAGGGGTGAAGAACGTACCAGCCAAGACCGGAGATGCAGGTTGGAGCCCTGGGTTTGGAAAGGTTCCCCTGGAGGAGGAAATGGCAACCCGCTCGGGTATCCCATGGACAGAGGAGCCTGGTGGGGCTGCACTCCACGGGGTCGCAAAGACTCGGACACGACTCGGTGGCTAAGCACCAGGCAAGTGGCTCTGTGTCGTCTAGGTAGTCACACCGCCTCGTGGTTGTGACCTTTTCTAGCCTTGCCCGTCGTCTGCAGTTGGGCCAAAGTGCCTCCCGCTTGGCTTCTTGGAACCATGCCTTCCTAGCTGGTCCTGAGTCATCCGTGGCTCCAGGGTGAGAGGAGAAAGCGCACACCGCAAAATAAATTCTCTTCTGCCCGTGGCAGGCGGAAGGAAGCCGTCCTCATAAAGCCTGCGGGTGGTTCCCCCCCCACCCCCCCAACACTGGCCGCTAAAAATAGACGTTTTAATCTTTGTAACAGGTTTCCTCCATTTTTCGATGACAACGCCTTTGGCATCTATCAGAAGATTCTTGCTGGCAAGATAGACTTCCCCAGACATTTGGAGTTCAGTGTGAAGTAAGTCAGCCGTCCTCTCTGGTCTTTGGGGGCATTCATTTCTAAAGCCTGTGACAGACACCCAGTCCTGCCCAGCTGGGTACCATCCTGGTTTGTTCCTCTGAGCTCAGGTGACGCTCTTTGGGTGGGTCATCTTTCCCCCCAAAAAAACGGGAAAGCTTTTCATGACTCTGCTGGGATGACACTTCCTCTCATCGTGATGCAGCCGTATTTTACATCTTTTGAGAGAATGGGTGTATTTATCATTAAAAGGGGAAAGCTTTTCATGACTCTGCTGGGATGACACTTCCTCTCTTTGCGACTCGCAGCCGTATTTTACATCTTTTGAGAGAATGCGTGTATTTATCATTAGCGAATAAAGGCTGTTTGTCATCATATTGAATAAGGAAGCAGCTTTGTTATTCGAAAATAAGGCCCTTGTTCCTCCCAGCTAGTTTGGTGGCTGGTGTGGGTGTCAATCACGGGTGTCGATGACTTAGGATGACGATGACTTAGGATGACTTTGCACGCTAACTCGCTGCAATCACGTCCGACTCTTGGCAACCCCATGGACTGTAGCCCGCCAGGCTTCTCTGACGGTGGGATTCTCCAGGCGAGAATACTGGAGTGGGTTGCCATACCCTCCTCCAGGGGGCCTTCCCAACCCAGGGATCAAACCAGGGTCTCCTGCCTCTCCCGCGTCGGCAGGCAGATTCTATACTGCTGAGCTACCGGGGAACCCTTGTATAATGTCTGAGTACTGTGAGTGAGTATGTTACTTAAATAAAAGTTTTCAGGGGGAAATAAAAGGAAATGATTTCTTGAAACACGCTTTGACGTAATTGTGTTGAATCCTCATCTGCGGTGTGAATGCAGGCTTCTCTATCCTTCTCTGTTGTGATTTTTCTTGTTTTTGTTGTTGAGTCGCTCAGTCGTGTCGGACTCTTTGCCACCCCATGGACTGCAGCACGCCAGGCTTCCCTGTCCATCACCATCTCCTGGAGCTTACTCAAACTCATGTCCATTGAGTCGGTGATGCCATCCAACCATCTCATCGTCTGTCAACCCCTTCTCCTCCCACCTTCAGTCTTTCCCAGCATCAGGGTCTTTTCTAATGAGTCAGTTCTTTGCATCAGGTGGTCAAAGTATTGGAGTTTCAGCATCCATCCTTCTGATGAATATTCAGGGTTGATGTCCAGTGAGTCAGTATTCTGATACTGTCTGCTATTTAGAAGGAAAATCTCAGTGACCCAGCACACAAACAAATACTTCTCTTGCTTCCGGGACGGCAAGGAGTCCAGACAAGAATCCCACCGTTAAATAGACCCACCGGGCAAAGCGTGATGACTGATTTTGGTAGAATCACATATTGTGTACTTGGCCGGGGTTGGCCTGGCAGGTGTATTTGGAATGAAGGTCAGACGTCCCCAGGGTCGACAGGGTTTCTCCAGCTCATGTTCAAGGGCTGTTCATCTCGACAATGATTTGATGAATCTCTGCGCCTTAGCTGGGTTGCAACTGTGCATCGCGTAAATTGTTTAGGTTATTTAGGAACAGAAAACGAGGAGAAAGGGCCTTCCCAGGTGAAGCTAGCTGTGAAGAACCCGCCTGCCAACTCAGCAGACATAAGAGACGCAAGTTTGATCCCTGGGTCGGGGAAGATCCCCTGGAGGAGGGAATGGCAACCCACTCCAGTATTCTCGCCTGGAGAATCCCACGGACGGAGGAGCCTGGCGGGTTGCAGTCCATAAGGTCGAAGAGAATCAGACAGGACTGGAGGGACTTAGCACTCAGCAGTGGTGAGAAAGGCTAGAAGACGCTTAGCCAACGTGAAGCGGGTGTCTTTGTCGTATGGTGTGGGTTTTATTGCTGTTGACCTGTGTTTGCGTGGGTCCGTATCAACGTATCTGTTTCTGTCCCCTTGCCCACCCCTCCCCGCCCAAACAGGGACCTCATCAGGAAACTGCTTGTTACCGACAGAACCAGGAGGCTGGGAAATATGAAGGTCAGTGTCTGCACCCCTGTATGTGGAACGGCAGCGCCTTCCGACATGAGGTTCGTGGTAAAAAGTCTGCCTGCCAATGCAGGGGACGTAAGAGACTGGAGTTCCATCCCTGGGTCGGGAAGATCCCCTGGAGGAGGGAAAAGCAACCCACCCCAGTATTCTTGACTGGAGAATCCCCCTGGACAGAGGAGCCTGGAGGGCTACAGTCCACGAGGGTCGCAAAGAGTCGGACACGACTGAGCATCTCGGCACATATTAAGTGGTACTCACTTTAAATGCCTCTCATCTGACTTGAGGCGTGTCAACAATGGCAGAATGGTCTTACCCTTTCACTGGCCAAATTTCAGATTTGGTTGACCCAGAATCGGGTCTCCTCATCTCTCCAAAAAAGTCAGTGACTCAGCAGTGATCTATAAGTTAACTAATCATCGCTTTCTTTATTTACTTATGTATTTTTTTTTGTTTCTGAGTATTTTTTAAAATTTTCATTGATGGATAATTGCTTTCCAATATCCTGTTGGTTTCTGCCACACGTTAGCCCGAGTTGGCCAGAGGGATACCCTTGTTCCCTTCCCCCTTGAACCTCCCTCTCATCATTCACATGCCGTGCGGTTTACCCCTTTAAATCCGACAGTCGGATGGCTTGCGATATGTTAGCAAAATGATGCACCCGTCACCACAGTTTTAAAGAACAGGTTCGTTCCTTCCAGAAGAACCCAGTAACCTGTAGCTAGCAGTTCTCTGAAGTTTCCAGACTTCCCGGGAGGTCCAGTGCTTAAGATTCCAGGCTTCCGCTGCAGGTGACGCGGTTCCGGTCCCGGGTTGGGGAATTAAAATGCCTCACGCTGCAAGATCTTTAAAAAAAAGAAAAGAAAAGCCCATCTCTCAAGTGTGACATCCTCGATTTGCATCGTAGTCAAGTGACTTAATCTCTGGGCCGAAGTGAGCAAACGACATCATTTTGTGAACCTCAGTTTATACGCTTGTAAAAGTGGGTCAGGTGCTAAAGCTTCCCGCCTGCAGTGCAGGAGACCCGGCTTCTATGCCTGGATCGGGCAGACCCCCTGGAGAAGGAAATGGCAACCCCCTCCAGTATTCTTGCCTGGAGAATCCCCAGGGACAGAGGAGCCTGGCGGGGATACAGTCCATAGGGTTGCAGAGTTGGGCACGACTGAGCGACTGACACACTCACACACACAAGACGAGCATAGCTTCAGCTGAAGGCAGTTGTCAGGGTGAAAATCCCACTGTACGTTGGGAGGGCCTGAACCATGATTACCCTTTGGTCTTTGTGGCACCATACGCGTCAACAGCTTCTTGTTGCTGTTCAGTCACTGAGTCGTGTCCGACTCTCTGCAACCCCATGGAGTGTAGCCCACCAGGCTCCTCTGTCCATGGGATTCTCCAGGCAAGAATACTGGGTTGGATTGCAGTTTTCTTCTGCAGGGGATCTTCCCCACCCAGGGATGGAAGCCACACGTCCTGCCTCGGCGGGCAGGTTCTTTTACCCCTGAGCCACCCGGGAAGCCTGAACTCCATCAGTGCATTTCTTTGTATGATGACCGAAAGCATATAATGAGACTCACACGCCTTCAGTGGTGCTTTTCTCTGGGGACAAAGCCTCAAGTCATAGCGAACCCGTGTTTCTCTGTGTGGCATCGTCCGGAGCTTCTCTGTGCTCCGTGCTTTCCCGTCCTGCCGGCCTTCTGTGCGCTGATGACGGCTGTTCGTTTTTGCAGAACGGAGCCGAGGACGTCAAACAGCACCGGTGGTTCCGGCTCGTGGACTGGGGCGCGGTCCCCGAAAGGAAGCTGAAGGTACGGCCGTGGATCAGGTCTGCCAGCTCGCACCCGGGGAAGCCTCCAGCTCTCCTGAACACAGACACGGGCTCTGAGTCTGTGGCTCCGTTCCTTAGGATGAGTACCTAATGAAGTGATTCAAATCATTGATAAGTGAAGTTCGCACTGTTGAGAGGGAAGACCTGGGCTGAGGAGTCGGGCTTCCCCGCTGGCTCAGCTGGTAAAGAGACCTCCTGCGATGCAGGCATCCCCGGTTCGACCCCTGAGTCAGGGAGATTCCCCTGGAGAAGGGACGGGTAAACTACTCCAGTGCTCTTGCCTGGAGAGTCCGATGGACAGAGGAGCCTGGGGTGCTGCAGTCCATGGCTTAAAAGAACATCTATACCTTAATTGAAAAGTACAAGACAAAAGGATACCAATGTCAGTTGTTACATCAAACGTCAGTTGTCCCAGATCAACCTCACAAGTACAATCTTAATAAAAGTTTGAAGTGTGGGAATTGTCAGAATGTGACACAGAGGAAGAAGTGTGGCAGTGTTGATGGAGACAGGACACAGGAAGACTTGCTCGATGTGCAGTTTCTACAGAGCTTCCAAGTGCAAAAAACACACTGTGTCCAAAGTGCAGTTAAGTGAGGCATGCCTAAATGTAACGACTTCCGGGGGCAGACTTGCTCCATGCAGGGTTTCTGTGAAGGTTTGATTACATTAAAAAGAATCCTAAATAAAGGAGTACGTACGTGTGTGCGCACGCTTAGTTACTGAGTTGTCGTGTCCAACTCTTTGCGACCCCATGGACTGTAGCCCGCCAGGCTCCTCTGTCCATGGGGATTCTCCAGGCGAGAATACTGGGGTGAGTTGCCATGCTCTCCTCCAGGGGGATCTTCCCAACCCAGGGACGGAACCCAGGTCTCCTGCATTGCAGGCGGATTCTTTACAGCGTGAGCCACCAGGGAATCCTAAGAACACTGGAGTGGATAACCTAGGCTTTCTCCAGGGGTTCTTCCCAAACCAGGAATGGAATGGGCATCTCCTGCATTGCAGGTGGATTCTTTACCAACTGAGCTCTAAAGTACAATAAAACTAGGCGTTCCTGAATGTAACAACTTCCTGGTGCGGACTTGCTCCATCCAAGGTTTCTGCAAAGCTTTGATTTATAAACAAAACAAAACATACTGTCTGTATAGTGCAATAAAACTAGGAGTACCTGAATGTAACAACTTCCTGGTGCAGACTTGCTCCATCCAAGGTTTCTGCAAAGCTTTGATTTATAAACAAAAGAAAACATAGTATCTGTATGGTGCAATAAAACTAGGAGTACCTGAATGTAACAACTTCCTGGTGCAGACTTGCTCCATCCAAGATTTCTGCAAAGCTTTGATTAAAAAAAAAAAAAAAAAGAACAAATATGGTACGTTGAAAGTGTGATAAAACTGGGCTTGCCTGAATGTAACAACTTCCTGGTGCAGACTGGCAAGGTTTCTGCAAAGCTTTGATTTATTTAAAAAAACAGACACTGTATCNGCTCCATCCAAGGTTTCTGCAAAGCTTTGATTTATAAACAAAACAAAACATAGTATCTGTATGGTGCAATAAAACTAGGTGTACCTGAACGTAACAACTTCCTGGTGCAGACTTGTTCCATCCAAGATTTCTGCAAAGCTTTGATTAAAAAAAAAAAAAAAAAGGACAAATATGGTATGTTGAAAGTGTGATAAAACTGGGCTTGCCTGAATGTAACAACTTCCTGGTGCAGACTGGCAAGGTTTCTGCAAAGCTTTGATTTATTTAAAAAAACAGACACTGTATCTGCAAAGTGGGTTAAAACTGAAAGATGGCTGAATGTAAGCTCACTGGTGAACACTGTTCCTCTGTAACCACGGTGCTGTGTCTTTGCGGGTTCCTCAGCCCCCAATTGTCCCCAAGCTCTGCAGTGAGGACGATACCTCCAACTTCGAAGCCTATCCTGAGAACGACTGGACTTCTGCCCCGCCGGTGACACAGAAAGAGCTGGATGTCTTCAAGAATTTCTGAGCTCGGCACTCCCCCGCCTGGAAGGTATATCTTTATTTCATGTATTGATTTTTGAACTATCAAGGCACCTTTTATTTCCTTCATTCCTGATATCACTTGAAAGTAAGTGAAAGTGTGAGTCGCTGAGTCGTGTCTGACTCTCTGTGACCCCGTGGGATCACAGATTGCCGGTCCATGAGATTCTGCAGGCAAGAACGCTGGACTGGGTTGCCACTCCCTTCCCCAGGGGAATCTTCCCAACCCAGGGAGTGGAACCCGGGTCTCCTGCATTGGGTTGCTTACCATCTGAGTCACCCAGCAAGCCCTGTATCAGTTGAATTCTGTTTATTTTTAAATTTCTCATATATATATATTTTTTACATATACATGTATTTCTTCTTTCTCAAATTCTTTTCCCTTATAGATTATTAGAGAGTACTCAGCAGAGTTTCCTGTGCTGTATGGTGGGTCCTTGTGGGTTGAAGTGATTTAGAAAACAGAAGCTGACTTAGATTGTGAGTCTGGGCCTTGTAGTTTTTTTTTTTCATCATGAAATGTTTTGTCTGATGGTGAGGTCCTATGGCAAAGTGCCAGGAAACGGGGACCCACTTTTGTTTCTGGGCTGAATCTCTTTTCAAACTGTGGATGAGATTGGGCTAGTTGTGTGAAACATGGAGAACCCACCTTTGCAAAAAGTTCTTTCAATTTACTTTATTACCGGCATTCTCGCTCCGTGGAATTCAGGCTTGTGGGTCTTTGCAACAAGAATGTGAAAGGAATCTTTCGCTTCTTTTGTGAGACCATTGTTGTTGTTACTGAGATGACAAATGGTACCCAGGTGTTTTGAAAACTTAACAAAATCCAGACTTCCCTGGCAGTCTGATGGAGAAGACTCCCTGCTTCCAATGATGCAGGTTCAATCCTTGCTTGGGGAAAGAAGATCTCACATGCCACACAGGGCAAGCAAAAGATAAAAAAGAAGAAACATTTACAAAAGTAACCAGATCCTTTGTTTTATTTCATGCCAGTCACAGGTGATCTGAGCCTCCCTGGGACACACGGTGGCCCCCAAGCCAACCCGAGGAAGCATCTGTCTTCTTGGAGTAAGGATGCTTCCGCATTTGTATACGCCCGGATGTGTATAAAGAGATTGCAGAGCTCTTGACGTTCGTGGCCCTGGAATTATTTAATCTACTGGAAAATCGGCTGCACAGTAGGACACTTTGAACGTTCATTTGGTTGGAGGTTTTCTTCTTTTTTACCCTTGTCTGTTCCTACTGGAATATCTTGGTTTCATTTTTTTTTTTTTCCCCTCATAGACTTGACTTTTTAAGTTTGAGCTGAACTTGCTCGGATATAACCACAAATTATGTGTGTGTCTGTGCGTTTGCTCATGTCTGTGTATAAAAAAAGGCAGTATGCCTGGAGCACAGAAATTGTGTAGGGATGTACATGTTCTTACTTTCCAGAGAGTCTATTTATGTTTCAGATTTTTTTTTTTTAAATGAATCTGTTCTCTTGCTGGACAAAATTTTAAAAGTTATGATATATGCGTTTTTTATCATCTGACATGCATTTTATGGTTAAATCCTATGACGGTCTGTATCCAGTGTGTTCCGTGCTTTGTGTCTGGTAGCCGGAGGTCTTGAAACCAGAAGGCAAGGGAAGGAGATGTGAGTTTGAATCTTAGTCCCAAGACTAGCCACTGAGTGCGAATGCTTTTCAAGGACTCTTCTCTGTAGCATTAAAAAAAAGAAAATGTCAGACTCTGTAGGGAGATGGCTAGCTATTCGTATTCCAGGTTCAATCCCTGGACCAAAAATGCGTCTCCCAGTACAGAAGAGTCTTTTTTCAGCACTGGCTAGACGAACTCAACGCACACGTTTTCCTTTTCGGCTTTGGTTTTGGGAAAAGCAAGGACCCGAAGGGATACAGTGGTACCATTTGCCCTTCCTTGTTTCTGCTTGGTTTTATTTCTCCTCGTCAGCATTCACCGTGCTTCTGGTTTCACAGACCTGTCGGGCCTGTGCTGGGCAAGCCTGGGGTGAGCTCTGTTTTCCCTTTGGACCCGAGGGTTGGGTCAGGACGATGAACTCTGTCGCTCACGAAAGCCAGCTGTTGAGTGTGTTGGCGTGAGCAAGTGTTGCTGGTGAAGTCTGTGTCTTCCGAGAAGCAGGACGTGGTCGGAGGTGCTTGGCATCCTCATTCATTGCCTTCTTTACTCTCTTTCTCTTCTGCCTTCTGATTCTAACCTGTGCTGTGAAAAAAAGCCTAAACGGGGCTCAGCTGAAAAGACAAGGGTGGCTCAAACCCATTGTGTAGAATCTGGTCGTAGGATCCAACCATGCGCTAGCCCGGCGGAGGTCTGTGCATTTAAGCAGTCGGTTCTAGAGCCGGGGCTGGCGGGGATTAGTCAATAGACCTCCCAGGCCCCTCCCTCCCCCGAAGCCCCGCATCCTCCTTTCTCCTGCCCATAAAGGTGCAGCTCCTTGGAGCACAGGGTTGCAGGCAGAGTGTGTCGTCGGGACGTGTTGCTATAAAGGCTTGGGTGCTCTCTCAGCTTTCATCTCTTCTCAGGTCTCTGGAACTCAGGTATTCTTGGGTCACCTGGTGAGGTATTTGCTGCCGACACTGTTTTTTCCCCTGTGCTGGGCCAGAAAGCTGTGTCTTTCCCAGCTTTTGCTCTCCTCGCTTTTCTGCAGGCACATCTAGGGGTGTGGAGAGCTGATGTTTGGGAAAAGTATATGTTTTTCTTTATTTAACATAGCACAAATGTCAAAGGATGTACATGTATATATCAGATTTGACCATTTGCACCCTGAAGAATGGATGCTTTTGAGCTGTGGTGCTGGAAAAGACTCTCGAGAGTCCCCCGGGCTGCAGGGAGATCCAACCAGTCCATCCTAAAGGAGATCGGCCCTGGGTGTTCACTGGAAGGACTGATGCTGAAGCTGAAATTCCAGTACTTTGGCCGCCTCATGCAAAGAGCTGACTCATTGGAAAACACCCTGATGCTGGGAAAGATTGAAGGCGGGAGGAGAAGGGGACGACCGAGGATGAGATGGCTGGATGGCATCACCGACTCCATGGACACGAGTTTGAGCAAGCTCTGAGAGTTGGTGACGGACAGGGAGGCCTGGCGTGCTGCAGTCTCTGGGTCACAAAAAGACACAGCTGAGCAACTGAACAACAGCAACTGCTGGACCGGAAGACAAGGGCCGTGTGTGCTTGAAGGAGATGTGAAGAGAAAAGACACCTACCAAAGCTTTGAGCCAAGGGCACGAAATCACCCCCTTCTCATAAATGACCTCATCTTCAAAGAGCAGTCCGGTCCGTAGGTGAGAGTGAGTCCAAGGTTAAGCAAAACAGACCTTACAATGGGCAGCTCGTTAAAAATTTACTCTCAAAGGGTGCGCTTGGATGAATGTTCCCAGAGAACTGTTATTTGGAGTCTGTACTATTCCATCACCACACTCTTTGGATTAGACTGTGAGCCAACTGGGCCTAACGTTTGATCATGCCATTTCTGAACTATTACGTCATTGACTGTTAGAAGGTTGAATGAGCAGCGTGAACCTATGCAGAGATACAGACCCCATGAGGAAAAGCATTAGGTCTTGTGTCCTCTGACTGTAAAAATAAATGAGGATTATTTGGAGCCTTATGCTTAAGAAAATAAAAAGAAATGAAACACCTTTCTTGAACACAATACAAAAACTGTAAACACACATGTTGATCCCGATGCATTTTTTTTTTTTTTGCTTCATTCTTCCTCTCTAGGATGTAATTTATGAGAGGAACGTAGCACAAGAACGCATGAAAATGCGTTGCCTTAATTTTGAAGAACGATGCAGGGAAAACAAGGGTTCAAATGCCATGGATGGCTCACTTCTTCATAAAAGCATGGTCGTTGACCAGCAGCCATGCAAAGCCAATTGGAAAGGCAGAGGAATTTCAACACTGCCAGGCGGGGTTTACCTCACCTTTGCCACCCCCGGCGCCCATTTAGTCATTGAAAGGGTCATGTGCTGGTGGCTGGGCCTTATATTAAGTGGTGTGACGTCATGCAACACTGGGCGTGATCAAAATGAGTCTTAGACACATGGACGGCTCACTGCACACAACCAGAAAATCGTTCGCTCCCTGGAGGCATCCTGTGATGTTCGAGTCTTGGATCGAAAGTAATCAGTGTGTGCAAGGATTTGAAGAACGTTCACTGCCACCATGACGACATTCCGAACCGGAAAAGGGTCTGTTTTTTGTTTGCTGCCATTTGACAAGTTGGCAGTATCTCCTTAAGTGACAACGCTCTTTAAAAAGTCTGGGGACTCCCCCGCCACCCGCTCCCTGGTGTCCTGGTGGTTAGGACTTCACCTTCCAGTGTTGAGGGGGAGGTGGTGTGAGTTTAATCCCTGGTGGGGGGAGCTGAGAGGCCACTGCCTTAGTGTTAGAAAAGCCAAAAATATGAAACAGAACCAATGTCACAAATTCAGTAACGACTTTAAAAATGGTCCTGATTCCACCACCCCCCCAAAAAAAACCTCTTATAAAGTCTTTAGGATATGCATTGATTTCAAGAGGTGGATCAGGGTGGGTCTTGTTTTCCTCAGGGAAAAATAAAGCCAGCCTGGTTTGAGAGTCATCGGTAAAACTCACAAGGAGATAAAATGCTAGCCGGTCATAGCGGCATATCGCCTGTGGTCACGGCAGTTGGGATATCACACTCAGCAGACATGAATTATTGGCCAGCAATGGAGGGGGTGGGGAACCCAACAAACCATGATTTCTGCTGTCGATTTGTCAAAATATGCAAAGGAGAAAAAAACCCAACAACCGGCGTGCACGTCACACCATCATGAGGCTTTAAAACTCCTCCCATCCTTGCTCCTCGAGCAGGTCTGGCATCACCTGTTTTTCACCATCTCGGGAGATGTTTGCTTTTCTTCTTTCTGTCTGCATTTCAGGACCAACCTGCCACCCATCCGAGTCACCGGCAGCGCCAAACAGTTGAGTCTTGTGACTTGGCGTTTGCCATTTCTGCCTACAACCTACGTTGCCTCTCGATTGGAAACCACTTGACGCTGTGAGATTTGGCTCCATCCTGCTCATGCGGGACCCCAGTGCCCTGCTCTGCAGGCAGCGAGGGCGAGCCCTGCAGACTGCAATCACTCCCCATCCTAACAACAGAATCCTCGCTGCAGCTTCAGGAGCAGGAAAGATTGGAAATTTCTTTTTTTGGGGGGTCCCCAGCCCTCTGATTTTGCATCACAAAATTGACAGCTGTGGGCACATCTTTTGATCGCCCCCGGTGGAGATTTGAAACAAGGTGCCTGTGTTATTTTCTCTCCGGTGCCCCATCTGGCTGGCGTGTATTCTGTACCTGCTGAAACACTGGGTATACTGTACGCTTCTGTATCTGTTTTTGACTAATCAGTTCAACTTGGCGTGGGCGTTGCCGACTCACCAAGAACAAAGAGAAAAAACACCCGTGCGGTTGTCTTAAATAATATATTTGAGTCTGTGTGTGTGTGTCTGTGTCTTGGTGGAGGTCGAATGGTGGGCCACTGCTTCCACCCAGCATCGTGGTTTCATAGCGAGCTTGTTTCTGCTGACCCTGTGTGCTTACCACCACATGCAATCCTTGAAAATCAAAAAAGGAAATATTCTGGAACCGTTCCCTCTAAGTTATTGTGTCTGGAAGCGTCTCCTGTTGATCTTCTCTTTGTTCTTCCACAGTGGACTCCTGTGTTATTTAAGTAAAACTCATGGCACGTGTGTTATTTTGCACCTGGGATCAGAAGCGTTTCTGCTCACCAGCCACCTTTCCTGGCTCCCCGAGATGCTTTCTCCGGCTCTGCAGAGCGGTCCGAGGTTCCTTCTTTCTCAAGGGATGAAGGATCCAGGGCTGGTGTGCCACCTTCCTGCCCGAGTCATACGGGGAGCCCTGCCCTGATCGTCTCAGCTTCTCATGTGGTTTAAAAAAGAAAGAAAGAAAGAAAAGAGCCTGTATCTACACCTCTCCATTTCTTGCACAATGAAAAAAAATCACTGTGATTTGTCCCTGGGAAGATGTACTGCTGTCTAATTTATGGAATGATACCATTGATTCCAGGTTTGTGTAATAAAACTTTGTATCTTTTAAGATAAAAGTCTGACTCTGGTTTGTTTCTTTGGTCATGGGAAAAGCTATAGCTTCTCTGCTTTCATCTAGCCCCTAGCGGCAGTCTTTCTTTTTACATTTTTATGTTTGGCTGAGATGTAAGTGACCACAGAATTATCTTTGTTTCAGGTTTACAACAGAACTCATTCTGTGTATGTATATAAACCAAAAGAAACAAAAAACGCTCTAGTACATCTTGGTAACATCCACCCCCTTACGTAGTTAGAAATAAGTGTTTTTCTTGTGCTGAGATGTTTCCCATTCTACTCCTTTAAAACAAGTTGTAGGTATATGATACAGCACTGTATCGTATACTGGCCAGTATTTTTGGGATTTCCTGTGTAGTGTGCAAACGCAGCCTCAGGCAATGCATAGAACGAAGGGGTGTGGCTGTGTGGAAATAAAGTTTTATTTATAAACGGAGGCCTGGGGGCCGGGTTTGCCAGCCTCTCATCTGGTGGCCTGTGGTGTCTTTACTAAGTCACCTTTGCGGCTTGTTCAAAATGTTCCTTCATCATTGTCATTACAAAAATATTTTAAAATTTCCTTCTCCTCACTCACTCACGTATCTTGGCTTGACACCCAACTTTCCAGGTCACCTCTGCAGTTTGGTTTAAAAAAAAAAAATTTCCTGCCTTTGTCACTGTAAGGCAAACCCATGTGGGATTTTTAACACTTGAATCGCGTTGTTGCGGCTCGGTATCAGACTTCCCAGGGCTTCCCTGCTGGCTCAGAGGGTGAAGACTCTGCCTGGGATGCAGGAAACATGGGTCTTATCTCTCTGTTGGGAAGATCTCCTGGAAAAGGGAATGGCATCCCCCTCTAGTATTCTTGCCTGGAGAAGTCCATGGACAGAGCAGCCTGGTGGGGCTACAGTCTGTGGGGTCACAAAGAGTCGGACATGACTGAGGCACTCAGTACACACAGAACCCTTGATAACCACCATTTCACTCTTTTTTGTTTAAATTAGCCTTTTTAGATTCCACGTATAAATGTGAGCATACAGTATTTGTCTCTCTCTGACTTATTTCGCTTAGCATAATACCCTCCAGGTCCATTTCTGTTGCATGAAACTGGCAGGATTTCCTTTTCGTGGCCGAGTAATATTCTGTGCTGTGTATCTGCCACATCTTCATCAGTGCATCTGTGTACAGACACTGAGATTGTTTCCATATCCTGCATGTCGCGAGTCATGCTGCAGAGAACACGCGGCTCCAGATATCTCTTTGCCAGTGGAAAGCAAGCCCACCGTGAGAGAGTAACTCACACCCGTCAGGATGGCTTATATCGCCAAGACGAGAGGTGACAAATGTTGGTGACTCTGTGGAGAAAAGGGAACCCTCGTGCGCCGTGGGTGGGAATGTAGAGTGCTGCGGCCGGGCTGCAAAACCGCATGGAGGGGCCTCACACATTCAAGGTAGAAGTCCTGTGCTCCGTCAGGTCCGCCTCTCTGTGACCCCACGGAAGGTAGTCCGCTGGGCTCCCCCGTCCCCGGGATTCTCCAGGCAAGAACGCTGGAGTGGGTTGCCGTTTCCTTCCCCGGGGGAGTCAAGAACTGCCATGAGATCCAGCAGTTCCACTCCTGGGCGGACGCTATGATGCAACATTTTAAAAATCGTTATTTTCTCCTCCCCCTGTCTCCTTTAAAAAAAGCAGTGAAATGGAGGCTGAGAAAGACTTCAGTCGGTCATGCAAAGTCTTATAGTTAATAAATCGTGGAGCTGAGATTCAAACTCCCATCTGATCTCCACTCATTCCATTGCAGCACACGACATCTCAGTAATAAAAACTACTAGGACGGTCGTTGAAGAAAGGAAGAAGTAGGTTCTCTGTATTCAGCATTGCATGTCGAAGACTCGCAGTCAGTGTACTGATACGGAGAACTGGACGCTTTGGTTTGCCTTAAGGCGAAAAGCCCTGAGCTGCTTGAACCCCGGCCCTCAACCCTGTTGAGAGTCACATTTATTACCAGCAAATTACCTTCCAAAAATACAGACCAGCGGCTGTTTTAGAAGCTTGTGAAGCTACAAGTTCAGAGAAACTTAAAAAAAAATGGTTTTTTTTTTGGAATATAGTCTAGTTACAATGTTGCAATAGTTCTGGGTGTGTAGCAAACTGAATCAGTTATACATGTATCCACTTTCTTTGTGTGTGTGTGTGTGTACCTGTGTAGCAGAGTTTTATTGAAGTTTGAAAAGTGACTGAGAAAGCTTCTGACATAGACATCACAAGGGGGATGGAGAGTCGCCCCTCCCTTGCTACTGTTAGCAAGGGAGTGACACACTTTTTTAATTGGTTATGACAATAAAGCAAAAGAATGTCTCAAGGCTGTAAAAAAATTTTACCAGACCCACTCCCACACTTTACCTTTTAAGATGAGAGGATTGGAACTTATCAATAGAAAGATCTCACCAGACCCACACCCATAATACACATTCTGATCAGTCAGAAGGTCTTCAGGAAGGGGAAACTGTCCTCAAGCGGGATACACTGTGGTTATGTAATCCTCAAGTGAAAGTGAAGTCGCTCAGTCGTGTCTGACTCTTTGCCACCCGTGGACTGTAGCCTACCAAGCTCCTCAATCCATGGGATTCTCCAGGCAAGAATACTGGAGTGGGCTGCCATTTCCTTCTCCGGGGGATCTTCCCGACCCAGGGATCGAACCCAGGTCTCCCACGTTGCAGGCAGATGCTTTAACCTCTGCAGCACCAGGGAAGCCGTTAAATACAAGAATACAGTCTCTCAGAAAACGTCCTATAGCTAGAGACTGAAAGTGAAGAGATAATACTTAGTGCAGAGTTAAACTGACTTGTTGTGTAACCATTAGTCCCGGGCTTAGAGAAGAAAATGTTTTATGTGACTAAGGTTAAGGAATGTAGGGGGGAAAAGGCATGTGTCCTTTCCTCTTCCCTGAGAATTCCAGACCCCTGTCTGCTCTTCGAAAGCCCCAGAGACATCTTCTTGGGGACCCCCGACCCCTTTCTCCTCGGGGACCCCAGACTTATCAATCTGCCTAGGAATTGACTCTCTCAATCCCCCCTTTTAAGAGAACTATGTCACCAAGGGAAAGGGGTGTCGTTTTCATTCCATAACTGCTTCGTGCTGTTGCTGGGTATCATCCCTAAATTGTTGAGGCAACTTATTCTCCTGACCCTCACGTTGAGGGTCTCTGATCGAGAGACCCCAAGATGATCAGTTGAAGGAGGTGGTGGCACTGGAAGGAGCCTGGACAACCACTTGTGACTTCCAAGCTTTCAAACGGTTACAAACCAACCACATTATACAGTTAAGATGTAAGGCAAAATAGTCATCAAGCCAAGTTAAAACATCACCAAAATTAAAACTTCACATTATGTCCACAGTTAAGGTGCAATATGTTATACCAGCCCATCTTAGGATTGTTAAGATGTCATCATAGAGTTGAGGAAAGTTCTTTCCTTGAAGCTGAGAGACCCACCACGGGAAGCCTTCAGTTGATGGGGCGGTTGCAAAGCTGAAGGCTCAGTCACAGATAATCGTAAGGCTTCAGGATTTGTGACAATGTCTGCTCAAGAAAGCATTCTGTCATAGAGACAGTCCCTTCTTAGGGACAGTTTGAGCCCTCATTAAAACTACAGGTGAAACTTGAAGGCACCTGTCCTGTGTTTCCCGAGTTAGCTTACGCAGACGCCTCTTAATTATGTAATCAGCCTTTTTAGCTTTTTCTGAAGATTGGGGTCTCCAGAAACAGTGTAAATGATCTATTCCTAGAGGTTTTGACACCCCCTCGAGTTACAGTAGCTTTTAAGTTGGAACATTGTTGCTTTAAACTTTAGAGTTTAAGATCCCACTTCCATCATAATAAGTCAGTATGGTTAAGATTTTGCTCATTAGTAACTTTGGGAACTCCAGGCATTGGCAAAACAATAGTACCAATTCCCCTTAAGCAAAGTGGCCTAGCCTTTTTTCCAGTAACAAGCTACACTCTGATCCTGTGGGCAAGCTGAAAGCGGGATCCTGCAAGAGAGCAGTTTGAAAGAGGCTTGAAAGCCTTTTGAGTCTGGAGGCCAAACCACTTTGTGTTTGAACCTGCTGAGTCTCAGTTATAAGTTTATACAAAAGGCCGGGCAAGTTCCCCATAACCTGGAATCCAAATGAGGCAATAGCCTGTAATGGCCAAGAATCCTCTCAATTGTTTTAAAACTCATAGGTGGGGGGTGATTTAGTATAGGTGTTCAACTCTAGAAAGCAAGCTCCAAATCAACGACTGAAACATATTTGGCTCGTTGAGGAGTTTCAGACACTAAAGTATAAGGATTAGACCCTACTTATTCGTGTATCTTGAATGAGTCTCCATTTATCAACTGACTTTTTTCACCCCAAAGAGGAATGTTGTAGGGACTGTTGGAGGGAATTAACAGCCCCTTGTTCCTTTAAATTTTCGATGATGGTTTTAACCCTTCCCTAACACTTTAATGGATACTACTTTTGATGTGAAAATAGGTGAGGGTCATTGAACTGAATGTGTGTATGATTTAAGTTTTAAAATTAAGCTTCTTATTTTCTGTTGTCCACTTCAATTCAGTTGCTCGATTGTGTCCGGCTCTTTGCGACCCCATGAAGCGCAGCACGCCAGGCCTCCCTGTCCATCACTATCTCCCGGAGTTCACTCAAATTCCTGTCCATTGAGTCAGTGATGCCATCCAACCATCCCATCCTCTGTCGTCCCCTTCTCCTCCTGCCCTCAGTCTTTCCCAGCATCAGGGTCTTTTCCAGTGAGTCAGTTCTTTGCATCAGGTGGCCGAAGCATTGGGGAGTTGCGGCCTCAGCGTCCGTCCTTGCAGTGAATATTCAGGACTGATCTCCTTTAGGATGCACTGATTGGATCTCCTTGCAGTCCGAGGGACTCTCAAGAGTCTTCTCCAACACCACAGTTCAAAAGCATCCATTCTTCGGCTCTTAGCTTTCTTTATAGCCCAACTCTCACATCCATACGTGACCACAGGAAAAACCATAGCCTTAACGAGACGCGAGACGGACCTTTGTTGACAAACTAATGTTTCTCCTTTTGAATATGCTGTCTAGGTTGGTCATAACTTTCCTTCCAAGGAGTAAGTGTCTTTTAATTTCATTGCTACAATTACCATCTGCAGTGATTTTGGAGCCCCCCAAAATAAAGTCTGACACTATTTCCACTGATTCCCCATCTATTTGCCATGAAGTGATGGGACCGGATGCCATGATCTTAGTTTTCTGAATGTTGAGTCTTAAGCCAACTTTTTTCACTCTCCTCTTTCACTTTCATCAAGAGACTCTTTAGTTCTTCTTTTTCTGCCATAAGGGTGGTGTCATCTGCATATCTGAGGTTATTGATATTTCTCCCGGCAATCTTAATTCCAGCTTGTGCTTCTTCCAGCCCAGCGTTTCTCATGATGTACTCTGCATAGAAGTTAAATAAGCCGGGTGACAATATACAGCCTTGACGTCCTCCTTTTCCTATTTGGAACCAGTCTGTTGTTCCATGTCCAGTTCTAACTGTTGCTTCCTGACCTGCATACAG
>SJYB01006856.1:8076-22250 GCA_006408585.1 Antidorcas marsupialis
AAGGTCCATCTTGTCATGGCTATGGTTTTTCCAGTAGTCGTGTATGGATGTGAGAGTTGGACTGTGAAGAAGGCTGAGTGCTGAAGAATTGATGCTTTTGAACTGTGGTGTTGGAGAAGACTCTTGAGAGTCCCTTGGACTGCAAGGCAACCAGTCCATTCTGAAGGAGATCAGCCCTGGGATTTCTTTGGAAGGAATGATGCTAAAGCTGAATCTCCAGTACTTTGGCCACCTCATGCAAAGTGTTGACTCATTGGAAAAGACTCTGATGGTGGGAGGGATTGGGGGCAGGAGGAGAAGGGGGTGACAGAGGATGAGATGGCTGGATGGCTTCACTGACTTGATGGACGTGAGTCTGAGTGAACTCGGGGAGTTGGTGATGGACAGGGAGGCCTGGCGTGCTGCAATTCATGGGGTCGCAAATAGTCAGACACGACTGAGTGACTGAACTGAATTGAAGAGACAAAACACGTGTATGCAGACAGAAATGCTGTATGAAGAAGGATATCAAAGATGACACAAACAGAAAGGTATATGATGTTCTTGAACTGGAAGAATCAATATTGTGAAAATGACTATAATACCCAAAGCAATCTGCAGATTCCATTCATTCTCATCAAATTACCAATGACATTTCTCCAAGAACTAGAACATATAATATTTTAATTTGCATGGGAAAAAAGACCCGTAATGGCCAAAGCAACCTTGAGAAAGAAAAGTGGAACTAGAAGTTTCAACTTTTCAGACTTCAGACTATACTACAAAGCTAGAGTCATCAAGACAGTATGTTACTGGCACAAGAACAGAAAGATAAACCAAACAAACAAGACACAAAGCTGAGAGGTAAACTCATGCACCTCTAGGCACCTTTTATTTCACAAAGGAGGCAAGAATATACAATGGATAAAAGACATTAAAGAGAGCCTCTTCAATAAGTGGTGCTGGGGAAACTGGACAGCTACATGTACAAGAATGAAATTAGAACACTTCTTAGCCCTATACACAAAAATAGATGCAAAATTGATTAAAGACCTAAATGTAAGTCCAGAAGCTATAAAACCTTAGAGGAAAACAGGGGCAGAACACTCTTTGTCATATATCAAAGTAAGATCTGCTTTGACCCACCACCTAGAGTGACTGAAATAAAAACAAAAATAAACAAAGGTTTAGCATCTAGCTAAACTTAAAAGTATTTAAACAGCAAAGAAAACTATAAACAAGATGAAAAAACAACCCTCAGTATGGGAGAAAATAATTGCAAAATGAAGTAACTGAAAAATGATTAATCAACAAAGTTTCTAGGTGGAGCATACAGTTCAATATCAGAAAAACAAACAACTAATTAAGACATAAGCAGAAGACTTAAACAGACATTTCTTCAAAAAAGACATTAAGAGGGCCAACAAGCATATGAGAAGATGATCAACACCACTGCTGCTGCTGGTAAATCACTTCAGTCGTGTCTGACTCTGTGCTACCCCATAGATGGCAGCTCACCAGTCTCCTCTGCCCCTGGAACTCTCCAGGCAAGAATACTGGTGTGGGTTGCCATTTCTTTCTCCTGATCAACTCTGCTCATTATTAGAGAAATGCAAGTCAAAACTACATGAGGTATCATGTCACACCAGCTAGAATGGCCATCATCAAAAATTCTACAAACAATAAATGCTGGACAGGAAATGGGAAAAAAGAAGCCTCTTGCACTGTTGGAGGGAATACAAATTGATACAGCCACTATGGAAAACACTATGGAGATTTCTTTAAAAACTAGAACTAAAACTATCATATGACCAAACAATCCCCTCCTGAATATATACTCTGAGATAAAAATAATTGATAAAAGACATGTGTACCCCAATGTTCATTGCAGCATTATTTACAGAGCTAGGACATGGAAGCAACCAAGACATCCATCGACAGATGCATGAATGAAAAAGTTGTGGAACATGTACACAATGGAATATTACTGAGCCCTAAAAAGGATCAAATACAAGTAAGTTTAACTGAAGTGGATGAATCTAGAGCCTTTGATACAGACTGAAATAAGTCAGAAAGAGATAAACAAATGTCATATATTAATGCATACAAATGGAATCTTGAAAAATGGTACTGGTGAACTTTTTTGGAAGGCAGAAATAGATACACAGATGCAGAGTAAAGACTTATCTGCCCATCTAGGAGAGGGTGGGTCAAACTGAGAGAATAGCATGGAAAAATAGCCACTATATATGTAAAATAGCTAGCTAGTGGGAAGTTGCTATATATATAGGGAGCCCAACATAGTGCTCTGTGATGACCTAGAAGGGTGGGATGGTGGGAGGTGGGAGGGTGGCTCACCAAAGAAGGGATATATATATATACTTACCACTGATTCATGTTGTTGTATGAGGGAAAGTAACTAAACATTGTAAAGCAGTTATTCCTCAACTAAAAATAAATAAATTTGAAAACTCTTACTCAATAAGTCTGTACTGTCATATAAACTATATGGCATCATCCTGTATTCCACTATATATTAGTGCTTATTCATTCCTTAAAGGTTTTGAAAATATGATTTTAATAGCTACATACTATTCCTTAATATCTTATGTAAATAAGAAAAATTTCAGTATCAGTCTAGAAATATGGAGCTTTCACATTAAATTCAAGTTAAAGAGAATCCCTCTGAAGATCTAAAAGTCTTATGAAAAGTCATTACTTGGAATTTTTTTTTTCATTTGTTATGCCTTATGGTCATTCGCTTCTAAGGACTCGTTTACTTGTGTAATTTTTCCTTTGACTATACTTTTTCACTGAAATAACATTTTAAATTTAAAGAATGTCAAGAGGGACTGTTGTGTGTGTTAGTCTTAGTCATGTCCGATTGTTTGTGACCCATGGACTGTATCCTGCCAGGCTCCTCTGTCCAAACAATTCTTTGGGCAAGAATACTGGAGATGGTGGCCATTTTCTCCAGGAGACCTTCTTGACACAGGGATCAAACCTGGGTCTCCCGCATGTAGGCAGATTCTCTAACATCTGAACCAGCAGAGAAGCCTGACCTTGGTGTAAATGGATGCAAAAATCCTCAAAAGAACATTAGCAAGCCAAATTCAAGAATACATTAAAAGAATCATACACTATAATCAAATGGAATCATTTCCAGGGATGAAAGGATGACATTATCTGCAAATCAATCAATGTCATATAGCATATGAGCAAAATAAAGAATAAAAATCATATGATCACCTCAATAGTTGCAGAAAAAGCTCGTGATCAAGTGTAATATCTATATACTATTCCAACTTTCAATAAAGTGTTTATACTTGGAACATACTAAAGGCTATATAACCCACAGTTGACATCAGACACAGAGGTAAAAACTTGAAAGTTTTCTCTAAAAGATCAGGAATAGTACAAGGATGTTTGCTCTTGCCAATTTTATTCAACATAGTATTGGAAGTTCTACCCAGAGCCATTAGGCAAGAAAAGGAAATTAAAGGCATCCCCATTAGAACAGAAGAAGTAAAACTGTCACTATTCAATTATTACATGATATTACATGAAACCTTAAAAACTCCACGAGAAAACTATTAGAACTAATAAATTCATCAAGATAATAGGATTTGAACCATCAGAGAGAGAAGTGAAAAAAAAGTCCTATTTACAAATGCATCAAAAAGAATAAAATACCTTGAAATAAATGTAAACCAGGAGCTGAACGACTTGCAGAGTCATGGACTCCGAAACAGGAATTCTGGGTTGAAATCCCTGCTCACTCGATAACCCGCTGAGTGACCCTGGGCAAATCACACAATGATCTGAGGCTCAACCATTTCAACTGCAAAATGGACACAAAACCAGCACCTCCTCCCAGGGTTGTGAAACTAAAAGGAAATGTTTATTTAGATCAGGAGGTTGGAGTGTCTTCAGCAGTCTCTCCTTGTGTGAAACTTTTCCGGAGCTGGGCTCTCCTCATCCTGTGGGCAAGGGTCCAATGTGGAGCTGGGCAGCCAGAAGGGGCTGGACCAGGACCAGGACAAAAATGACAATAGTTGTAGGTCAGGGAGGGAGGCCACCTCCTTTCCAGAACTCAGAGTGGAGCCTGAACCAAGGACTGGGGGATGCAAAATCAGAAATGATAACTCTGAACCCCCCACAGCAGGGATGGCGTCTTCCTGGCAGGAACCTTCTCTCTGGTCCAGGCTCCAGCGTGATGTGGTTCTACTCCCTGAGTTCTCCATGTCTCCACCAGGCAAAGAGCTCTTGGGAGCTGGAGGTCTATTAAGCCAAAGGTACCTGACTATCAGAATGATACAAGGACTAACAACATTGATAATGAACTATATTTAAAAAAATGACAAGTACAGACAAGGCAGGGGATGAGAAGCAGAAGGACTGACTGTCTTTCAGGTCTTTAGCAGAAATGTATCAGAAATGTCCTCACAGAAACATACACGGTTCACTACAGAGAACTTTCAGGGGCACTTGTGTATACTAGAAACTGGCAATGGCCAAAAGCGAGAAGACACAGAAAAGGACACCTGCCTCTGGAGTGCTCTGCAAATTACCAAAGATCTGAAGTCCTTGATACTTTGGATTTTGAAAAATGTTTCATAATATATAAATGGAGAAAGGAGGCCCATGGGGACTATTTGGTATCCATTGGGAAAGGACGGAGAAGGCAATAGCACCCCACTCCAGTACTCTAGCCTGGAAAATCCCATGGATGGAGGAACCTGGTAGGCTGCAGTCCATGGGGTCGCTGAGAGTTGGACACGACTCAGTGACTTCACTTTCACTTTTCATTTTCATGCATTGGAAAAGGAAATGGCAACCCACTCCAGTGTTCTTGCCTGGAGAATCCCAGGAACGGCGGAGCCTGGTGGGCTGCCATCTATGGGGTCGCACAGAGTTGGACACGACTGAAGCGACTTAGCAGCAGCAGCAGAGGCAGCAGCAGCAGCAGCAGCAGCAGGAGGGAAAGGAAGTTGGATCTCTACCTCACAAAACACCACCAAAGATTAGGCACATACCAAGAACCAACACTTCAAAGAAAAACTTGACACATTTTATAACAATTTTTGATGCATGAATATCTTTTTAAAAAAATTTAAATGTTGTTGATTTTTAATGATTTGTTAGTTTAAGGTGTACAGCAAAGTAATTCCGTGATTCACCGGACTCTCAGCGACTGGACTCTCAGCCCTGCTCTTGGGGCATCACACTGTTTCCACCCCTGAAACAGGGTGAGCAGCTCTCACGACGTGTCCTAAAGAGTATGGTCGCATGACCTGGACCTGGCCAATCTGTGTGTTCCNGCAGAGGCAGCAGCAGCAGCAGCAGCAGGAGGGAAAGGAAGTTGGATCTCTACCTCACAAAACACCACCAAAGATTAGGCACATACCAAGAACCAACACTTCAAAGAAAAACTTGACACATTTTATAACAATTTTTGATGCATGAATATCTTTTTAAAAAAATTTAAATGTTGTTGATTTTTAATGATTTGTTAGTTTAAGGTGTACAGCAAAGTAATTCCGTGATTCACCGGACTCTCAGCGACTGGACTCTCAGCCCTGCTCTTGGGGCATCACACTGTTTCCACCCCTGAAACAGGGTGAGCAGCTCTCACGACGTGTCCTAAAGAGTATGGTCGCATGACCTGGACCTGGCCAATCTGTGTGTTCCGTCCTCGCTGGCTACTGTGATTGGCTTAGGACTAGGGCAGTGACCAATCAGGGCCCAGGGCCGGGCTTCATGCTGGAATCAAGGGGAAGAGGCGCTCTGGTTCTGCCAGAAGGGGCGGGGCCAATTAAGTCAGGCTGCAGCAGTGGGAGGGGCGTGAGGTCGGCCTGGGGCGGTTGGTGACCTTCCTGCTCCCGTTAGGGCAGAGCCGCCAGCCTGAGGGTGAGGGCACTGCTGAGCCCAGGGGTTGAGAGCACCGGTTCCTGCTGTGGCCCGGAGCTCTACCTGAGACCTGAGGGAAGCCGTCTGCCTGTGAGTCCTCTGCTTTTTGTCTGTCAACTTGTTCGAACCAGCTGGGTTTTCTGTCTAGCGGGCTAAGTGGAGACCGTGGAAATTCAAGTGTGTGGGTTTTGGCTGGCTTCAGGGAAGAAGTGCCTGATGACACTGGGAGACTCCAGTTTAACCTTGATTCAGGTGATATCTCTTCGGGTCAGATATTAATTCTAGGATAACCCAAATTAGTCTTCACAGGATTAAGATAGCAACCTGCTAATGTAGCAATGAATGTCCTCATTCTAGACGATGAAACTGGTGCTCAGAGAAACAGGCAATTTGGCTACAGCAAGGAGGTGTGTACCCACACAGAACCCCCAGATCCTGCCGTTTGAACTCAGGGAAGCCACTGGTGTGGGTTGTCCATGTGACAGGGGCTATGGCACCTAGCCCACACTGGATACTGTCGAGGCCTGACTTGGTAACTGCCATCTGGTAGCTTTGAGACTTACAAAAGTAGTTTGCACTGAAGAGAGGAAGGGCACCTCCCTTCATCCACCCCACAACACCCTCCAGATTCCCACCTGCACTGACCCCTTTCTCTTGATAGCTGAGAAAGTTACAGAATCACCCTCATGTGACCACATGTGCTGTCTACTGTTCATGGGCTGCCATCTGGAGCTGCTACAGGAGAGGCCAAGGGCCTTTGTTCCCGAGTACCTCTCTTCCTTTGGACCTTGGGGGCCCTACTCCCCACTTGCACACCACAGGGCTTTTCCACGTATTGTGGGGACCATCACTCAATTTGCAGCACATTGTATACATCGCTGTCCTTTCCATACCTCCCTTGAAACTCAGCTTCTGAGCTCCTTTGTCTGCAGCATGGCCCACATGGCTGTAACAGGAGGGACAGAGCTGACAATGAAATAACAGCTCAGATCTGATAGCCCAGAAGCTCTGTAAAAGGGGACCTCACTCTTCACACTGTAGAGGCTGTCATAGCCTCCAGGGTTCTGGAACCGGTGCTTGGGCCAAAGTGACTCCACAGCTGTTTGAATGCCTGGGGAGGGTTCTGGCTATAATGGGAATGGCTTGAGTCTCCTAAGGTTCTGAAGGCCCATGGTGTGCAGGATCATGGTGAACAGAGAGAAGGTGAAGTCTACCCTGGAGGTGGTTGCAGCTCATAGATGAGCCAGACAAGCAGGCAGGTCCCGAAAGCACCTGAGCTGCCTTCATGAGGGAGTGGTGTGGGGGCAGAGGAAGAGACCCAGGTCGGCTCCCTCATGTGGTACCTGGGGCAGGTTGTTACCACACTGAACACTTACCACGGTGATGACCATCACTGCTGTCTGCAGAGGGTTTACACTGGCGTGTGTCTTCATCTGAGAGGTCAGGCCGTCTCTAAACTACACTGGCAATGGGCATGGCCTCTCCTTGGACCTTCACGTGTTTCTTCTCTTCCTTACTGAGGATTTTTGGGCCATAGAATGTTGGGTTTTCTCTAGCTTTGTCTAATGAGGATCGCTTTTCGGTGATTGGGTTGGTTCATGTTTCCAGCTCTCTTTCTTGGCTTATTCTGTGAATTTGTTTGTGCTAGAGGAAGAGCTCAGCATCTCCCTCAGGCTGAGATGTCACACTTAAAACAGCTATGCCTACCTGGAGATTCTGACCACAACTGGCCAAAAGGGCTTCATTTTGCAGATGCCATCTTGAAAGTACCTACACTGCCTTTCAGATATACAAAGGGTACCTCAAAAGAAATAAAACAAGAATTCTCAACTTTAGCCTTACTGTAGGTGGAAAGTCAGAAAAATCCCCTGGAGAAGGGAAAAGCTACCCACTCCAGTATTCTGGACTAGATAATTCCATAGACTATAAAATCCATGGGGTTGCAAAGAGTCTAACAAGACTAAGCAACTATGACTATAACTTTCACTAACAGTCAGAAAAAAATCCATTTTTCTATCATTTCAGTGATTGGCATTGATTGCAGACACCCAAAGAATGGGAAGAAATGGAGAAAGAAGATGACTAAACGTTGTCAGGTAGGGGAGGGAGGAATGGGGAGTGCTTGACATGAATGCAGGCTTTGCTGAGAAGTGGGGGGGATAGAATAAGAAGGTGTGACTGTAGACAGTGGTGAAGGTTACACAGCATTGTGAAGGCTGTAATATTCCCAAATTGCATCAATTAAGGTAAAATTTATTAACAAAAACAACAGAAAAAAAGACATAAAGCCAAAAAAAAAATCAAATAACACATCACAAGAGAGCTACAAACAAATGAAATGAAAATAAACTCAGGGGAAGGGAACTCAATCTCCCCTAGCTGGGGAGTGAGTTGATGGCATCCACAGGAAGCAGACAGGGATGGAGTCTATAGAGGCAACCGCTCCCTTGGCAGAGGTGTTTCCAGAAAAGGCTCCTGGTCTCTATCCAGAGCAGGGGCCTGTTGTCCCTGCAGGAGTGGGTCACTCATCGAGGGCATCTGGGTCTTGGGCAGGAGCCAGGGCAGGCTCTCCCTGCACAGGTGGTGACTCATGCCCTGACTCGGGTTCTCCTGCCAAAGCGCGAGCAGGTCCAGGTCCAGGTGGAAGAGGGTGTTCTCGCTGAGGGGGGGGGGACATCGGTGCCTGGGTCTGGGGGTGCTACAGGCACAGAGGTCGGATATGCCCAGTGTGCTGCCCAGTGTCTTTGGGAGGGGAAGTCTCAGGTTTCCATCTCCCCTCCGTGGATCTCTGGGTCTTGAACCTGAAGCAACCACTGCTGTAGGGACGGGACTTGAAAGTGGAGCCTGGTTGAACTTAGAGGCCAGTGTTAGAGCTGTGAGAGAAGAAAATATTACCCATGGATAGCCTTGTAATGTGCCTGAGGACAGAAAGCTTCCCAGAGAATCCTAAAGAATACCCAGCATAGGATGCCTTCTCGGGCCGCAGTGTGAAAGATGGATGGTGTGAGGCCAGCCTTTGGTCCAGGCCCAGCCCCAGCTCTGGGGGCCCCCTCGCTGTGTAGCTCAGCACGCCCCCCGCACACACTCACATGCACAGCCCCAGCCTCCTCACCTCTGTGCTCTGCCGTGCTGGGCCCCAGGTCCTCCTGCTGCCTCCAAGGCAGGGGTTCTCGGGGCTCTGGGTCGGAGCCGGGTGTGCCGAGCCCCGTGGCAGCCTCAGACTGGTCCCCGGTTCGTGTCCTGGGTGGGGTCTGGGCAGCAGGCCTTGCCTGCTTTCTCTTCATTGCCAGTGGGCTGACCCTTCCATGGGCACGCTCACCTGGAGCCTGCACTGGGCTTCACAGGAAGGGGGTGGTGGTCCGACGCCTCCCTCAGGCAGGAGGACGGGGTGTCCCCTTCACAGGCCAGATCCAGTGGGATCCCTGGAATGACAGTGACCGTCAGCCAGCCCTGCTGGCGAGCTGTGCCTGGCCAGTACGGCTGCTGCTTCTGCCCACTCGAGCTTCTGCTGCCAGAATGAGCGGAGACGCGTTGTCTGCTCTGACACGCCACCCGCCAGGCCCGGGGAGGGTGGAGACCCTGCTGAGGACGTGAGGTCAGCCTGGGCAGCCGGCGCTGCCTGGACTCTCCCCATCCCGCCCTGCCCTCTCTGCCCTGGAGGGTGGACACACCCGGCTCACAGGCTTGTGACCCACATCCGCCCGGGCTTGCTTGAGGCAGACATACCCCGAGAAAACCTATCCAGCCTCACAGGGAAAGGACTCAGGGTCACCCGGGTGGAATGGCAGAGGGGCCTGGCCCGGCCTGGGGCTCCCGTGTTACCTTTCTGTTCCTTCGGGCAAAGGGCCAGAGGCCTCGTGGGTGGGGCCCTGAGCCAGCGTTGTCCGCGTTCCCACACACGCTCCCTTTGAGCTCTGATGAGGCCTCGGCCTCTGGGCGGGGGCAAACAGCAGAACATCTTGGCAGTGAGCAATCAGGCCGAGTGCTCCTCTCCACTCTGGAGGCCTGGATACCGGTCTTCTGGGTTCTGTTGTGTTCTGTTGCCGGGAAGTGACATCATTTCCTGGGTTCGTTGCCGAGGTCCCTTCCGCAAAGCTCCCCAAGGGAACCGCTGGGTTTCTGACTGCTCACCCAGCCCCTTAGGCCATGTGCAGACACAGTGACTACCACACAGCCCAGCCCTCTGCCTGGGGAGGCCTGGGTGCAGCCAGGGCCTGAGCTCTGAGGACACAGCCGTTTTCAGACCAGGCTCGTCCTCCTCATAAGTGATGTGGCCCTGGACAAGCCATGTACTTCTCAGCGTCTCCCCCAGTCCCTCCATCTGCCGAGTGGGGGTCATTCTCCCATCTACTGACTAGGTGAGTTGGCCTAGGAGCAGCTCCAGTGCCTGTTCAGCCCGTGGGCTGGTGTCACATGGAGTTCATGTACTGACTCTTCACAGAGGAAGGAGTCAATACAGGGCTGACCTAGCACAGAATGGGGCGTAAACAAGCCTGCATGGGCTCAGGGACCCAGGACAAGGCAGTCCTCTCACGTTCCTGACAATTTCAAGGTCCCCCACTGCCCCCAGCCCAGTGGGAGGTCTGAAGGTAAGATGCAGACATTGCCCCCTCTGATCTACAACAACCTTGGTCGCCCTCCTGTTCCACTGAGATTCTGGCTCAAGTGTCCCATCTCAGCCTCTAGGAGAGGGGGAGGCTGCCCCTACAATGGCTCCCAGCATTCTCTCTTTAACTCTCAACACCTCGGGCCCTTTCCCCACCTTGCAGGGTGAATGGGCCCTGTCCTTGGTTCAGACCTCGAGACTGATTCATGCAGATCCTGCGAAATCGTCTCATTTCCTCCCTCTGTTGTTCAGTCTCTTTCTCTAGATGGGTCTCTCTCTTAACCTTTCTGAATTCAGTCCATCAACTTCCCCCTCTCTGTCTGTCTGTCTCTCCTGTGGATGCATGCCTATATTTGTATGTGTGTCTGTTGTTAGCCTAGGGTTAGGTTTTAGTGAGATAAAGGATTGGGGTTGGAGTTGCTGGGAGGGGAAGGGATGGGGTGGTGCTCTTGTTTCTGGTTCACTGAGTGGTGTGAGGTGTTAGTCTGTTTCTCATATGAACCCCTCATCAGAGACACCACTTGCACCTAGTCTCTCCTGTTCATTTTGCTCCCTTTTTGGTTTGCGAATGCTTAGCCTTTCCGTTGCAGAGCCGTCCAGTTGGATGGAAACCCCTGGTGTTCTCTGGTTTCCTGTTTCCCTTAGTCGAAGAGACCCATTTTTGCTTCCCACAGCAAATGTTAAGGAGCCGTGATGTGATGGAGCCTGCGGCACATGCTTATTTCCAGGAGTTTCGAACTTCCTTTGTGGCTCATCTGGTAAAGAATCCACCTGCAGTGCGGGAGACCTGGGTTCGATTCCCGGGTTGGGGAGATCCCCTGGAGAAGGGAAAGGCTACCCACTCCGGTATTTGGGCCCGGAGAATGCAATGGCGTGTATAGTCCATGGGGTTGCAGCGAGTCGGACACAGCTGAGCACCTTTCACTTTCACTGAGAACTTCAGGCTTTGGGTTGACGTGTTTCCGTGATTTTGAGGAGCTATGAGAACAAAAGCCCACGTGATTCTTCGGATGCTGCCGTACAGTTTTGCCATGGCCCTTTCTTGAAGAGGCTTTTGTGTTCCCGTTTGCATATTCTCCCCCCACCCCCTTTGTAGTAGGTGAATTGACCGTAGAAGCTTGGGTTTATTTCTTGGACTCTCAACTGTATTGTATGGATATGGATCTGTGTGTATGTTTGTGTGACCAACACCATACTGTCCAGATGATCCTAGTGTTGCAGTCTGGTTGGAAGTCGGGCAGCCTGGTAGGCCCCTATTAGGCCTTCTTCCTTTAGACTGTGCAGACGATTGAGGCTCCTTTGTGTTTCCATACCGGTTTTGGAATTCCTTGGTTTCGTGCCCCGAGAATGTCCCTCCGCGTTTTGAGAGGAATAGCATGGCCCCTTCTGGATTGCCTTCGGGGCTGTGACATCATTTTACCAGTAGGAATCCTTGGAGTCTATGAGCTCAGTTTATTTTCCCTCGGCCCGTGTGGATTTCATCTTCTTTCATCCATCTCTTGCAGTTTTCTGAGAACAGGTCCTTCTCTCCTGGGTTAGATGGACTCCTGGGTGTTTCCTTTGGCTGTATGTCATCGTCAGTGGGGTTGCTAGTTAGCTTCCCATTCTAAGAGTTTGCCGTGAGCGTTGGAAATGCAAACGATTTCCCTCCCTTCCTCCCCGTCCATCTCTCTGAGCCGCCAGGTCACACGGGCCTCGTCAGGGTCACACGGGACTCGGTGTGCAGCGAGACCGTGTTTCTCAGGCCCTCGGTGCAGGGCATCACTCGGTATACTCTCCGTGCACCTTCCTTGGCCTGGTGCCCCTTCAGACCTCTCCGTTTTAGTAGCCTTGTTTGTGTTCTCTTTGGAGACAAACCCTTTATCAGCTGTGTGTTTGCAAGTCTTTGCCAGTGTGTGACGTGTCCTTTGCTTTCTTTTCATAAGGTCTTTACCAGAGCCGAGACCTTTGATTTTACACAGTCCGCAGGATTGCCTTTTGGTGCCTCGCCTTTCTGTATTGTGTGTGAAGACTCGAAGCTCATGCCTAGCCTCTGCTCGAGTTTCTTCTGGATTTGTGAGACGGTTGGCACGGAGAATGGGTCTCAGAAAAATTTGAAGCGAATCTGGTGTAAAGTGTCAGGTGTCCATCCAGATTCCGGTCACCCCCTCCGGTTTTCAATTCATCGCTCCTGAACTGTTTTGGAGGCCTTGTGGGAGGTTTGGTGGCATTTCAGTTTGGATTTCTGCCCTGTAGTAGGTTCGCCCAGTTCTGCCAAGAGGGACACTGTGAAGGGGAGCAAGGTGCAGCCTGCACTTCCAGCACTGACCACAGGGTGGGGCGAGTGCCGCTCTCCGCTCTGGGAGCCACAGCCTCAGGCATTCCAGAGAGGAAGGGGCTCCGTGGGCAGCTGAAAGGAGTTAGTCTGTCAGGCGCCTCTGCGATGTTGCCTTTGGGCCACCCAGGTGGGCGTTTACCGTGACAGGAACCATCTCACCGCAGGTGAAGTGAGAGCCCATCTGAAATCCGCCACTGCTCCTAAAGAGATGTACCTGAGGCCCCTTGAGGGTCCTGAACAGAGCCCTCTTTGGTGGACGTGCTGGGGATCTGCTCCCTCGTGGGCTGCCCAGGGAAGGCTGTCAGCAGTCCAGACACGGCCCACGGGGATGAACGTCACTGCTGTCTCAAAGGGTTTGCGTTGGTTGCTGCATGTCCTCATCTGGGTGGCCAGGCCGTGTGCACTGNGGGCGTTTACCGTGACAGGAACCATCTCACCGCAGGTGAAGTGAGAGCCCATCTGAAATCCGCCACTGCTCCTAAAGAGATGTACCTGAGGCCCCTTGAGGGTCCTGAACAGAGCCCTCTTTGGTGGACGTGCTGGGGATCTGCTCCCTCGTGGGCTGCCCAGGGAAGGCTGTCAGCAGTCCAGACACGGCCCACGGGGATGAACGTCACTGCTGTCTCAAAGGGTTTGCGTTGGTTGCTGCGTGTCCTCATCTGGGTGGCCAGGCCGTGTGCACTGGCTCCCCGTGCAGTGTCTAGGCCAGGTCTCCTAGGCGAGAGCTCTCAGGGCTAACTTGTAGGTCTAGGCTGCCCTGGCCGTGTGCATCGCCTCTCCTTGCAGCTTCGCAGGCTGCTTCTCTTCTTTACTGTACATTGATTTTCAAGAGTGTGTTTGGTCCACAAGGATGTTGGCTCTTTCTCTAGCCTTGTCTCCTGAGGTTGAGAGAGCGCTTTTCCGGTTGATGGCATGCTCATTTTGCCCACTCTCTTTCCTGGCGTCTTTTGGTGACTTTGTTTGTGCCCGAGGAAGAGCTCAGCATTTCCCTTGGGGCTGAGACGTCGCACAAGAGTCATGCCTCCCTGGAGATTATTTGCCACAAGGGTCTCATTTTGCAGATGGCATCTTGAAATCACCCGCACTGCCCTTTCCGATACACAAAGGCTGCCTGAAAGGAAAGAGAAAAACAAGAATTCCCAAGTGTGCTCTTAAAATATGTGCGGAGTCTAATACCACCACCTTTTCTAAGATTTTGTTCAGCGGCATTGACTGGAGACATCCAGGAGAGGGGAAGACACTCAGATATAAGAGGATTAAAGGTTGTCAGGGGCAAGGGAGGACCAGGGAGTGCTTGAGGTGAATACAGGATTTGCTGGGGGCGGAGGGTGGGGGCGGGGAGAATGAAAGGGCCCCAACCTA
>SJYB01006857.1:0-16159 GCA_006408585.1 Antidorcas marsupialis
CGCTTACTCCTTGGAAGAAAAGTTATGACCAACCTAGACAGCATATTCAAAAGCAGAGACATTACTTTGCCAACAAAGGTCCATCCAGTCAAGGCTATGGTTTTTCCAGTGGTCATGTATGGATGTGAGTGTTAGACTGTAAAGAAAGCTGAGCACAGAAGAGTTGATGTTTTTAAGCTGTGGTGTTGGAGAAGACTCTTGAAAGTTGTTGGACTACAAGGAGATGCAACCAGTTCATCCTAAAGGAGATCAGTCCTGGGTGTTCATTGGATGGACTGATATTGAAGCTGAAATTCCAATACTTTGGTCACTGAATGAAAGAGGTGACTGATTTGAAATGACCCTGATGCTGGGAATGATTGAGGGCAGGAGGAGAAGGGGACGACAGAGGATGAGATGATTGGATGGCATCACCGACTCAATGACATGGGTTTGGATGGACTCTGGGATTTGGTGATGGACTGGGAGGCCTGGCATTCTGCAGTTCATGGGGCTGCAAAGAGTCGAACATGACTGAGTGACTGAACTGAACTGAACCAAACAGAATGTATGAGTTCTGGGTAGAAATATTATCAAAGGGATTTAAATAAGCAAAGGATTTTTGGTCAGATAACCATATATAGTCTGGAAGTTTATATTTTATCATTTCATTTCTTCTTGTAAATAAACACATATGTGGATAACTTTTGTGAAGTAAAACAAGTTATATGCATAAAGGGTCCTGTGGGTTTGATCTATAACCATTAGTTCCCTGGAAAACTCAGTAACTCCAAGGCATAAGTGACTACAATTTGGGTCATGTTCAATTTAAATACACTGATTCTATAACACATTTGAGACATCAAAGGATAGGAAGTAGGAGAGATAATCAAATGTAATACTTGAATAGCCAAGTTCAAATCCTTTTGCTATTTACTACTTATAAGTATTTAGGAAGCCCCTGCCAGGTACTAATTTTTATATTAAACCTTCCCTCTGTTCTCNTTTTTGGTCAGATAACCATATATAGTCTGGAAGTTTATATTTTATTATTTCATTTCTTCTTGTAAATAAACACATATGTGGATAACTTTTGTGAAGTAAAACAAGGTATATGCATAAAGGGTCCTGTGGGTTTGATCTATAACCATTAGTTCCCTGGAAAACTCAGTAACTCCAAGGCATAAGAGACTACAATTTGGGTCATGTTCAATTTAAATACACTGATTCTATAACACATTTGAGACATCAAAGGATAGGAAGCAGGAGAGATAATCAAATGTAATACTTGAGTAGCCAAGTTCAAATCCTTTTGCTATTTACTACTTATAAGTATTTAGGAAGCCCCTGCCAGGTACTAATTTTTATATTAAACCTTCCCTCTGTTCTCCTATTTTATCCTTTTAACAACCTTACAGGATTGCTACACTCTGAGCACTTATTTAACAAAGAAAGTTAAGAACCCAAGTCAGAGTCAGCAGATGAACTTTAAATAAGTTATTTGTTCCTATGAAATTAAATTTTTTATATATAAAGCAAATAGTTATATTATAGCTTGGTAGTTTGTTGCTTTGTTTTGTTTGTTCTGTTTGTTGTGAGACATCATTAAGTGAGCATGTCAGTGTGAACTTGATAAACTGTTAAATGCAGATATCACTATAAAAACTTGCATGAATCCATGAAATAGACCCTTACGATATTTCTCTATAGCTACCTTGGTGGAGAGGTATGAGAAGGTATATTATGATTATGGACTTTTTGAGTTTAGGTTGATTTAAAATCATTTATAGTTCTTCGCTATGCTCTGGAAATAATGAAAAGAAGGATTAAAAGAATAAACTGCAATGAGGGCAGATTTCAATATTTAAAAATTAAGCCCATAATGGGATAAGCAATTGTCTCTATATGAGGCCTCACAATTTAAATGCTAAATGTGTAAAAGCAGAGAATAATATTTTTATTTCAAAGCAACAATTAACCAAATCGTCCTCAATCTTTAAAATGCCTGAGAAACCTGACCTTATAAATTATAAAAATAAACCAATTCTAATAAGAATTGTTATATACTAGTGATAACACACAAATTCATCTTAATTAATATCAAGGAACTATTCACTAGGTGTTGACTGAGTCTGTGTTTCATTGATATAAAGTCTTATTTTCATTTCTAGATACATGCATCCTTCCGCCAATCTACTTAGAAAACAAGCTTCCATTTTGTTGTATTTGCATATAAACCAGAAGAGTTATTCAAATAAGTATTTGAGTATTTAGCTGGCAATGGTTAATAAAATCAGTGGGATTTGCCTAATGTTCTTATTGTGTTTTGAAAGATAATTTCACAATTAGAAACTGCTTGTTTATATATTATTAACATATTTTAGGATACAGAGTAGCCTGATGCATTTACTAAACACATTCTTATTAGATATGCTGCTTGGTATGTTTGCTGTACCATTCTAGATACTGTTTCTCTCATCCTCAATTTTTGTCTCCTTTCAAGCCTGTTCATGGGTTGTATTGTTGTTTAGTCACTAAGTTCTGTCCTACTCTTTACCCACCAGGCTCCTGTGTCCATGGGATTTTCCAGGCAAGAATACTTGAGTAAGTAGTCACTTCTTACTCCAGGGAATTTTGCTGGTGCCAGAGATCAAACTCACTTCTGTCTCTGCATTAACAAGTGGATTCTTTACCACTGTATCACCTGGGAAGCCCTTTTACAAGACTAGGGCTGCTGCTGCTGCTAAGTCGCTTCAGTCATGTCCGACTCTGTGTGACCTCTTAGACGGCAGCCCTCCAGGCTCCCCCGTCCCTGGGATTCTCCAGGCAAGAACACTGGAGTGAGTTGCCATTTCCTTCTCCAAAGCATGAAGGTGAAAAATGAAAATGAAGTCACTCAGTCTTGTGCGACTCTTTGGGATCCCGTGGACTGCAGCCTACCAGGCTACTCCATCCATGGGATTTTCCAGGCAAGAGTACTAGAGTGGGGTGCCATTGCCTTCTCTGAAGATTAGGGCAGGTAATATACAAGAGGGCTTCCCTGATGGCTCAGATGGTAAAAGAATAGGAAAATGGATTGGTGGAGACTGGGCTGCACAGAGGCACATGCCTAGAAAAAAAAGGCTGCTATATTTCACTCCAGGTTACTGATGTTAGGTGGATCTAAAGGCTTAGTTTTTCCAAAACTATAATCCTTAAGAGAAGCCAGACTGCCAGATTGCGTTTAATGCAATACCCTTGAATTTTAAATATTAGCAATGAATTCATACATTATAAAAGAATGGTTAGGTCAAACAAGGCACATATGCTTCCCAAATTTGGCCTGAAAATTGCCAGAAAAAGACTTCCGCATCCTCATATGTGGACCCCAGAAAGGCAGGGGTCAAGCTTGTTTATAAAAGTGAAAGTCATTCGGTGATGTCTGACTCTTTGTGACCCCATGGGTTATTCAGTCCATGGAATTCTCCAGGCCAGATTACTGGAGTGGGTAGACTTTCCCTTCTCCAGGGGATCTTCCCAACCCAGGACTCAAACCCAGGTCTCCCACATTGCTGGTAGATTCTTTACCAGCTGAGCTGTAAGGGAAGGCTCAAGCTTGTTTATATTTATTATATTTACTATTTTATCTTCTGTGTCAAGCACAACACCTAGTACAGAGCAAGTGTTCAAATTATTTAATGGGAGAATAAATGATGACCCAAAAGATGGAGGAGACCAGTATCATAACCTCTGGAGAAGTTTCATTATTTCTTGATTTAAAGAAAAGCAACGTGATATAATAAAAAGAGGACCTATCTAGGAGGAAGGGGATGTGGGGCATGGCTTTAAATCTGCCTACTACCCTGTATGCAGTCTCAGGCAATGACTTTACTTACTTAATTTAGTGTCCATATCTATGAAATGCTGAGATTGGATTATAGTGTTGGTTTTTCAAATGATGCTTCAAGGAGCCTTTAGAATTTTGGAGAGAGATGATTCAAGAGGATTTTGAAGGAGTGAGATAGGTACCTAACACAGAAGAAGTCTTCAGGATTTCGAGATTCAAAACAAGTTACACTGACTTTCTGGTAAATCATGGCAGAGTAAATATAATTATTTTTATACTTCTTCCCAGAACTTTAAAATGACAAGAAAAGGACTTTTTAAGGCATAAAAAAATATGCAGAACAAGAGGATAAAGAGCAATACACTAGCAAGAAGAAACTAGACACTAGGGATTTAGCAAACTCAAGAAGGTTTACTCCTAAGTCAGCTTTCCATTTTTACACTGAGCCTTATAGAAGTATTTGACTCTTTAGACTATGCCCTTGTACAGCTTTTAAAATACATTTTTAAAGAATGAATTAATATATTCTTTGTTTAAAATATTGTAAATATTGTTCTGATGTTAAAAAAATCTAAAGTTATAATGTTAAAAAATATCGTAAACTCCTTCACTAGAAGAATCCTCTTCTGGTGATACTGACTCTTCTGTGATTGACCTCTGTACAGCAGGTTGTATGGTACTGAGTTGTGGGTATTGTACATCCCCTGAAGTTCTAACACAGTGTGCTGAATGGGTCCCAGCAACAGTCTACAAATGCATCCTGTCAGGACCACATTTTCCTGGAATCTTTGCTCACAAAAGTTAGGCGTGGAGTCTGGGAAAAGAAACCTAGCCCCCTCTCTGGTAATGAGTACCATGAAATTTCATGCTCATCATAACCATTGTCAAATCTTCCGTTTATAAAATGCCTATAAGAATTGGAGACCCAAGTCATTTGTTATAGTTATTCACTAATCAGGGTTTCAGAACCAAGACAACTAGCATGGCCAAAGAATCATTTCTGATGAGATCAGCAATGGGAAAACTGAAGCCATCTCATTTTTGCAAATATCTAAACGGGGCTCACTCATCAGTGTGTTTCAGATTCTTTCACAGCTTCAAATCTAATGGGCAGAGTCTGGGTTTCCTTGAGATAGCATTTCAGTGAAACACTTTCTAATTCATTTTACACAGCTCTTATTAGATTTGTAAGGAGATACACATTGTATAAGCACTCCGTGGTCATTTGAGAGGGGAGTAGTTATGTGACTCATTTAACAGGCAATTACCTGTTTAAAAAAGAGACAAATATCCTGTGTCTGACAGAGGCTATGTCTGTGTGACATGAACCAAATGTTGAGACTGTTTAAAAAAAAAAAAAAACTTCACTGAGGTTGGTTCTGAGCTCTTTTACAGAATTCACTGTCCTTAGACTTACGTTAAAAATAGATGCTTGATAGAACTGTTCTGTATCTTGACATACTGACTGTGGTGATGAGTATACAAATCTCTACATGATAAAAATGTATAAGACTATACATACACATTTAGTGTGAAGAAGTGGTAAAATATGAATAAATTTGATGGATGTTATCAATGTTGACATCCTAGTTGGGATATTATACTATAGATTTTGAAGACATTCCCATTGGGGAAAGGGGGTGAAGTGTATAAAGTATCTTTATGTGATAAAACTGCATGTGAATCCACAATTATTTCAAAATATGAAGTTAAAAAAAAAGGTAACCGTTGCTAATTGTATGTACTGAGCCGCCAACTCAGTCTGATGGCTTACCATCATTCCAGTTCTATGTCCTATGAGATAAGGATGGACAAGTGAGCTTCACTTAGAATAGCACCTTCCAAAAGTTTTGTGTATTTGGCTCAGTGGTAAAGAACCCCCTTGCTAATGCAAGAAATAAGCTTTTGATCCCCAAGTCAGGAAGATCCCCTGAAGAAGGAAATAACAAGCCACTTCCGTATTCTTGCTTGGGAAATCCCATGGACAGAGGAGTCTCGTGGGCTACAGTCCATAGGGTTGCAAAAGAGTTGGACACAATTTAGTGACAAAACAACAAATTTCAGGAAGGTTGTTGCTAGTGGTAGAATTTGGGTTAAGATGTAATTTTCTCTTTCTCCATGCCTCATGCACGACTTGGGATTAGGAATCAAAATATCTGGAATGGCATCCAGCATTTAGTACCTAGGAAAAGTACTATGTTGTAATATATGGGTGATCTTGTTCAGCTCTGAGCCAGAGATATTGGACAGATGATGGACAGGTGATATCTGATGGAGATATTGGACAAATAGCCCATGCTCTAGACCATACTGATGGTCTTTATCCTTGCACTTTGCCAGGTAATGTTGGAGACCACCTTATGTGAATGGAGCTTTGTTCCTGCTCTTAGACTCTAGCTTGGCCCCGTGGCTTGCTTTGGGCAATGGGTTATTACAGATATAAAGAAAGAGAGGCTTGAGAATCATAATGTAGTTGAGTTTGCTCTCTTGTATTTAGGCCATTAAGAGACCAAGGCCACATCAAGACTAGCCCACTGATCCTAAGAGGAGAATGAGAGAACTGTGGAGCAAAGCTGCCTGGTTGATCTGTTCTAGCCAAATTTATCCTGAAGTAGAGTCCCTGACTGACCTAAAGATCCATGGCTAGACCCAGCCCAAAGGAGCTGTCAGAGGGATGTGAGAGTTCTAACAATGACTATTGTTTGAAACCATGAGTGTTGAGGTGATTTTACATGCAATAGCTGTTGTAGTCACTAAAACTGTGATAGCTGACTTAGTTGATTTCAGATAGTGGCTGGTATCTGGAAGACAGAGATAGGAGTAGGAGGGATAAATTTTAATATTTCGGACTCATCTAAATTAGAATACAAAGTAGCAACTTATTTACAGAAAATAAACAGATGCCAACTATTAGAGTTGAGGAGAATAAGGTCTGCTGAAGTCGTGTGTGAGGAGCTATTTGAGGTCATGAAGATAACCTGATGCTGATACACCTAAGCTTTTCAATGAAATTTATTTGACTGAAGACCAGGTGAGGCTGAATCACTGGGGGAGGGGTTAAATGGCCCTTGCCTTAAACTCTACAGAGAGAGGAGTCAGGAAGTTAGTACTGCTTCTTTCTAGATCAGGAAGTGGCACTTTTTTTTTTTTCTTTTTCCCTTCTTGTAAAGAGTCCTACAGCAAATATGTTAAGCTTTATGGGCCATGCAATTTTTGTCATATTTACTCAATATGTTGGCTGCAGCACAAAAGCAAAGCCATAGGCAACATGTAAACAAATGAGGGTGACTGTTTTCCAATAAAACTTTATTTACAAGAACACAGACTGGAAGAAATGGGCCCTCTAGCTATAGTTAAAATCCCTTTGATCTAGTAATTGGATTATATTATTGAATAAGACATCTGAAATTAATTCTTTCTGAAAAATTTAAGAGAAAGATGGCAAATATAAGGCATGTATACCTTAAAATTTCCCCTTAAGCCAAAAAGAGACATTACTAATTGATCCCAGAACCCTTTGCCCCAGTTTAGGAACTGTGCTCTGAATTCTTCACAGCAAAGCAATATAGGCAGCTACTATCACTATGTGCGGGCTTCCTTGGTGGCTCAGATGGTACAGAATCTGCCTGGAATGCTAGAGACTCAGGTTCAAGCCCTGGGTTGGAAAGATTCCTCCAGAGAAAGCAATGGCAACCTACTCCAATATTCTTGCCTGTAGAATTCCATACAGGGGAGCCTGGTGAGCTACAGTCCATGGGATCACAAAGAGTCAAGCACGAATGAGCAATCTTCCCAACCAAGGGATTGAACCGGGGCCTTCTGCATTATAGACAGACACTTTACCGTCTGAGCCACCAGGGAAGTCAAGCAATTAACAAATACACACTATTAATATGTCATTGGATATAAGCTATCTAAAAAATACAGCAAGAAATATGCACTAACTTTAATTCAAAATTTGTCTTTTAGCTTCCAAGGAAGAAATATTACAGATTTAAAACAGTGATTGTGAATTTAAGAGCTACTTTTCTGACAAATTAGAGGTCTCGGCAGATGGTGACTGTAGCCATGAAATTAAGAGATGCTTACTCCTTGGAAGAAAAGTTATGACCAACCTAGATAGTATATTCAAAAGCAGAGACATTACTTTGCCGACTAAGGTCCATCTAGTCAAGGTTATGGTTTTTCCTGTGGTCATGTATGGATGTGAGAGTTGGACTGTGAAGAAGGCTGAGCACCGAAGAATTGATGCTTTTGAACTGTGGTGTTGGAGAAGACTCTTGAGAGTCCCTTGGACTGTAAGGAGATCCAACCAGTCCATTCTGAAGGAGATCAGCCCTGGGATTTCTTTGGAAGGAATGATGCTAAAGCTGAAAGTCCAGTACTTCGGCCACCTTGTGCGATAAGTTGACTCATTGGAAAAGACTCTGATGCTGGGAGGGATTGGGGGCAAGAGGAGAAGGGGACAATCGAGGATGAGATGGCTGGATGACATCACGGACTCGATAAATGTGAGCCTTAGTGAACTCCGGGAGTTGGTGATGGACAGGGAGGCCTGGCATGCTGTGATTCATGGGGTAGCAAAGAGTCGGACATGACTGAGCAACTGAACTGAACTGAACGGACAGTAAAATAATAATAATAATAGTAACATCAATTCATAAGAATTGTTTCAAGTTAGATCATGTCAAAGCATTTGCTTTCAACCTGCACATATTTNTGAAAGTCCAGTACTTTGGCCACCTTGTGCGATAAGTTGACTCATTGGAAAAGACTCTGATGCTGGGAGGGATTGGGGGCAAGAGGAAAAGGGGACAATCGAGGATGAGATGGCTGGATGACATCACGGACTCGATAAATGTGAGCCTTAGTGAACTCTGGGAGTTGGTGATGGACAGGGAGGCCTGGCATGCTGTGATTCATGGGGTAGCAAAGAGTCGGACATGACTGAGCAACTGAACTGAACTGAAAGGACAGTAAAATAATAATAATAATAGTAACATCAATTCATAAGAATTGTTTCAAGTTAGATCATGTCAAAGCATTTGCTTTCAACCTGCACATATTTGTTTTGAAATTATGAAACTTGGATTGAGGAGACAGTAGGGGACATGAAGACTCACAGGAGGGTGCAGCTGGTTAAGGTAATTAACATCTGGAGTCCAGAACTGTAAAATGGAGAGGTGATGGGAAGGGAGGATTGTTTGTAAAATCAGGAAGGTTCCATGTGGGATGCCCCATGCATTCAGCTAAGCCATGTGCCTGTGGACAAGGAGATACGATGATGAGACAAATTGGATGTGAATTCTGGGAACTCAGTCTGTAAACTCAACAGACATGAATATAATCTTTGCCACAGAGCTGTAATGGCTGCAGGTGGGAGAAAAGGTTTCAGGGAAAACTGCAGACACTGGCAGCTATTTTGAGAAAGTCTTTCAAAATTAAAAAGTAGTTTCTCTTCATGGTTCAACAAATCCAATATGCATTATTGAATATGGTTTTTGGTAGATTCACTAGCACACTGAGCCTAAATTATCAGGCACATGCTGACTTCTGAGCCAAATGGTTTAATTTCACTTTCAATTCCAAGATACCAGAGCTTGTAGCCAAAGCTGCTTGCAAAGCGGGCCTGAATGAGCTGCATCTGGTGTAACCAATAAGACATGACACTGGCCTTCTGGACTAACAGTGGGATGTCTCTTCATTTCTACCTTTCTTTATGGCACCCTCGTCCTTTTGTAGTGGCTTGTGAACAGCTTGATAGCTGTAGGCGTTTCTCTAGCAACCTCTCCCTCCACAGTCCACAAGGAAAGCCAGCCTGGGACGTTGCAATTAATCACACGATTTCAGTCTGCAGCCTGGGCTGGGGAGGAATTCTGATACTACCCCTTGAAAAGAAGTGGTAAGTGCTTGGTGTAATCTGAAGGCAAGTGACTCAGGCATCAGCAGTGCAGCGTCATTTAATGGCACAAACTCTGAGCAAATATTGAGCTAATGTTTGGGAAACTGTATATGGGGTGAAATAATTAAATGTGTAAGACTATTCCCAGTAAGAGTTCCCCCAAAAGACTTGGAAGAGGTAAAAAGTATATAGCTATGACTTTTGAATGAGTCCACAGGAGTTTCTAATCCCTCAGCAACAGAAACTATATGTGTTTTATTTCTTTGAGCCCCTCTTTTGGGTAGGGGAGGAGAAGGAGAGGCAAGAATACTGGAGTGGGTTGCCATTCCCTTCTCCAGGAGATCTTCCTGACCCAGGGATCACACCCGAGTCTCCCACATTGTAGGCTGACGCTTTACCGTCTGAGCCACCAGGGAAGTCACTTAACGTTCTTCTTTTTCAAATAATTTATAGCAAGTAGTTCTTATTTGCAGTTACATTTTCTTTCTTTCTTTTCTTTTTTTTGACAGTGTTGCACAGCATATGGGATCTTAGTCCCCATCTTGGGATCAAACCCATGCCCTCTACATTGGAAACCCTGAGTCTTGTTGTTCACTGCTGCTACTGCTGAGTCACTTCAGTGGTGTCTGACTCTGTGCCACCCCATAGACAGCAGCCTACCAGGCTTCCCCGTCCCTGGGATTCTCCAGGCAATAACACTGGAGTGGGTTATCTAAGTCTTTTAAAAAAAGTCTTAAGTAGAAAAGTACATGTTTGAGTGGATATGAACTTGGGCAAACTGCGAGAGATGGTGAGGGACAGGGAAGCCTAGTGTGTATCAATTCATGGGGTTGCAAAGAGTTGGACGTGACTTGGTGACTGAACAGCAACAACAACATATTTGAGATTCACATGCAGACACTACTATATACAAAATTGATAATCAACAAAGGACCTACTGTATAGCACAAGAAACTATACTCAATATTCTATAATAACCTAATAGGGAAAAACATGGAAAAATAGATATATGTATATATATATAGCTGAATTACTTTGCTCTACACCTGAAAATGACACAACATGATAAATCAAATGTACTCAAATATAAATATTTCTAAAGTGCATATCTCCCAGTATATTAAAGCTTGAGGTTTCTAGACAAAACCTGGAGGAGTCATCAGGACAAACATTCTATTGATTCAATCTTTCAATAGAATTTGAGAATAATTCTAATATTATACTCCTGCTCTGAACCCTCTCAGAGGGGAGAAAAGAAGAGAAGATAGCACAGGGCTATGAGACCAAGAGTTAGGGGGAAGAATAGAAAAAAGGCTGAAGTCCACATGTGTCCAAGTCTTCTGGAGGAGTCTATGCAGATGCGAGCTGGATTTTGTATATCATAAAGGCTTCTGTTAATTATGTTCCTCATATGATTCAGGCACTTGTAGTCTAGCCAGCTAACAGAACATCTGTTTACAGAAAGGTGGTGAAATATGCAAAGTACTACTATTAATGAGGTTCCTACTCAACCCCTTTCATCTTCTTTCCAGATTGAAAGCTTAAGAACTTTCTTGGTTCTTTTATTAAGAAGAAAATGACCAGCAGGGGAAAGATATGAAATTCACTGAGTTTGAATGAAATTCAAAAAATTATTATTGTACAATAGTCTACCTAGTTAATAATATTTTTAAATTGAACCTCAGTGTCTAGTTGACAGTTGACCTAGTATAACCTAAATGCAAAACAATAAAGCTTATCTAGGGAAACTCATGTTAAAGTTTATTAATGCTATTTTCCTCAGTCTGTATGCCTGCTGGTAAATCATTTATTTTTAGTGATAGAGCCATTACAGATTGAATATCCTACATTATGGTCCTTCTGTGTTATAGTAGGTATGGGACACGTATATCTCTATCTGGCTATATATGATTTGACTGGCTAGATGGGACAACCACTTTCTCTATAATGAAGTTTACTGTACAGAAATTCACAGGGAAATATTCTGAAAACTTTAAAATGCCAAACATTCACATCCTTACTAATGATCATATGGTATTTTTCTCTCTCAAATCCTATAACTGTACATTTTAACATAGTTGTAAACACAGTGTGTACATATGGTTTTGTATTTTGCCTTCCTCACCTAACATATTGAATGCATATTTCCATAATGGCATACACAATACAGTTTTAAAGCCCACAGACGGTTCAACATACTGATGTATTTAGTGAATATTTTAATACTTCTCTCTGCTCTGAAGCTAATATCCCAACATCTGCCAATTGGAAGTAATTTTTAACTGAATTAAATATGTATGTACTTGTTTCCCAGGACACAGGACTAGAAGATGCAAAATACAGTCTTTATACTTCTCACTAAGAAGAGCCATTGGCTGTGGGTACCACCACTATAATTCTGAACTCCAAACCCCAAGTACCTCACTTGTGATGGCAGAGTCACTTTGATGGTTCACATGTACTCTTGGAAAGTCATTATAGTTCCCCTCTTTGCCCGCATATGGCTTTCCATCTGCTTCACACTGAGAACACTTAGTAAATCTCTGGAGTCCCTTCACTGTCTTTGCAACTTTCTGGATATTGGTGGGGTTTTTGTTTTTTCTGTTTTTAGTTGTTTTTGATTTTTCTTGCTCTGATCCTAGCTGCTCTGACACATGGGAAGTTATTGTCCTGAAGAGGGGAAAGAAATCTCTTTCCATCCCTGCAGCAATTTTTCTGTTGATTCTCAACATAGAACAGACTTTTATTCACTCACTCATTTCTTCAAATGGTAATAAGCACTTCGGATGGCGCTGGTTTCAGACAAGGCACTGGGAATGCCTGGTGACTGTATAGACATGGTGTCTCTCTCAGTTTTGCAATTGTCTTTTGTTTATTTCACATTAATAGGGTTTTTCTTTTTATCTGACTTGCTTTTACTTGCTTTTTTTTTTTTTTCACTCTAGTATGACTCCATCAACCCATCCTCCCAAAATGCAGCGAACTTCTCTGAGAATGATTGTACCCACACCACTGATACCCAGCGATACCCCCAAGGTGACATAATACACTTTCTCTTCTATCAAATTAAATCTTTTCTTATCTAATACTTTTGTTTAAAGTTTAAGGATCTCTCCAGCATGGCCCCTGAGCCTCATTTTTAAAATATAATGTAATCAATTTATTTCTTTAGGACCGTGTGTCTTCTCATTGCACTGGCTTCTCATGTTGCACGGCACAGATGTGAGGATGCACAGGCTTCAGGAGTTGCAGTGCATAGGCTCAGTAGTTTCAGTTACCAGGGTCTGGAGCACAGGCTCAATAGTTGTGATTCATAAGTTTAGCTGCTCCCTGGCATATAGTATCCTCCTAGACCAGGGATCGAACCCACATCCCCTGCACTGGCAGGCAGACTCTTCACCACTAAGCCACAAGGTAAGGTCTGAGCCTCATTTTTGAATGTATCAATGCACTATGTCTGTCCGCTGTCTTGTCCATAAATGAACAATGAGTGCCTATGGAGATACCCAAAATCAGACCCTTTTTTGGAACGTCATTACCCATGCATAAATCTTTGTACCTAAAACTGTATGTAAGGTACCTCGATTTGAATATAAGTAATGCAGAGCCATGTGTTTCCTAAGTTAATATGTATGCAATATGCAAAAATGGCTAAAAAGAAGTGCTATAGAAATAAAATAGCTGTTCATATTCAGGATTTCTGAGGCTGGTGACAGTATCCCAGCAACCATCATCTTGTACTTCAGACAACTAAGTTATATGTTGATTAGTCAGGGAGGAAGTAGATGCAGGTGGAGAGGAAGAGCACATGATAAATCAACCATTGAAAACCCTTGGGAGGAAAAACTTTCCATAAATGTCAGAAGGGTCCTGACATAACAATAACTATAGAAATACATACATAATAATCACTTTTTTAAGGTTTTCATCCCATGCAGAACCAAGATCTAAGTGATACAAATGCCACCTTCAATTATTTATTGATGATATATGTTTGAATGTTCTAACAATTCAGAGAGAATCGGCCTGCAACATGGGAGACTTGGGTTCAATCTCTGGGTTGGGAAGAGATCGAGGACTCTCGGTGAAGTTCTTTCACCAAGAGGACTTGGTGAAGTTCTTTCATTCTCTTAGTTTCCTCAACATTTTACATAACAAAGAGGAGCACCCAGGCTCCTGCCCTCCTTCAAAGAGCTCTTTATTCTTTTGTGAGGGACTCAGTTCACCCAGTGCACTACTATGGGGATAAGATGATTTTCTGGAATGATTCAAACAGGTTGGATTTCTGGCTTTGTCTTGGGAAGATGGCCATCTTAATTTCAGTTTATTCCACAATGAAGGATAGCAGAATATGCTACACCAAAACATGATTGTAGGAGTTCAAATATGACATGCTGCAGTGAGTCCCTTTGGTTTATTGATTATTTTGAGCTATAGATATGTGCGTGCATGCATGCATGTTAAGTCACTTCAGCTGTGTCTGACTCTTTGCGGCCCTGTTTTACTACAGCCCTCCAGACTCCTCTGTCCATGAGATTCTCCAGGCAACAATACCAAAATGGGTTGCCATGTCTTCCTCCAGAGGATCTTCCCAGCCTAGGTATTGAATCTGCATCTCTTATGTCTCCTGAATTGGCATGTGGATTCTTTACCAATAGTGCCACTTGGGAAGTCTTTAGACGTGCAAAATACAGTAAATGCACGGAGACGTTATCTTTGAATTTTCCTCACTTCCTAAAGACAGATCTTCCAAAAGAAATTCAACTGTCATAAATACCCTCCCCAGGATTTTCATCAACTGAGGAAGATTGACTCTTATCACAGGAGAAAAGTCCAGTAGTCAACACCACATCCAGACCAATTTTGTCACCAACTACCATACTTCCCATCAATTCGAAAGACCATTGATCTCTCCTAACAACCATTCACTCTCTCCCTAAGGAGTCTAAATACCTCCTCCCTAATTCTATGAAGACAATGTTCCTATGTGTTAGTCACTCAGTTGTGTCCAACTCTTTGTGACCCCTGTGGACAGACCCCTGCCAGTCTCCTCTGTCCATGGAATTCCCCAGGCAAGAATACTGGAGTGGGTTACCATTACCTTCTCCAGGGGATCTTCTCAAACTGGGGATTGAACCCTTGTGTGCTGCACTGGCAGGTGGATTCTTTACCTTCTGAGCTATCAGGGAAGCCCAGGAAGATGATAGTCTAAATTTTAAGCCACCTTGAGGAGCTACTCATTTTGCCCTGGTTATCATCCATGGATACATAAGGTATGCATGCGTGCATGCTAAATCACTTTGATTTTGTTCAACTCTTTGTGATTCTATGGACTATAGAATCCAAACCACAAGCGCCTCTGTCCATGGGATTCTCCAGGTGAGAATACTGGAGGGGACTGCCGTGCCCTCCTCCAGGGGATCTTCTCTACCCAGGGATCAAAGTCGTGTCTCCTGCAGCTCTTACCGTAAATTCTTTATCCCTGAGTCACCAGGAAATCCCATATGAGGTATATGTTTCCCTAAATGTCTGTTTGTTCTTCTCTTATTCTAATCTAGTGGGCTTTTTCCAAAATGATGACTTCTGAAAAGATAAATTAGATATTTAAGGGGAATTGAATCTTCATGTTGAAGAAATGATTTAATCACAAACAATACTTATTTAATAATTACTGAATATCCTTGCTTGAAATTTTATGACATTACAATAATGCTTTTTAGCTTGTTTCACAAACCCTTACAAATGATTCCACTTGTTTTGTTCCATCTCAAATTGCCCCATGCCAACAAGGAAACTCTACCCTGGAGACTACAGTAACATATGTCTCCTGAGTAGGTAACATGACAGTTGCTGTCATTTATGGTAAAAGCAGAGAGAAAAACAATACATTCTCCAAAGTGATAGGTCAGGAGAAGAAAAAGAGGATTTTAGTGTTAATAGGAGATCTGCCTGAAATACTTGGAATTCTGGTGGGAGAAGGATTTTGTGCTTTCTTCAGCTACTCCCTATCTTCACCTTCATAACTTCCACCTTCATGTGCCTTTTTTTAATGAGAAAAAGCAGAAATTTATCAACATGTGCATTGTGCGTACACACTGGAATACTCAGAGATGAGGAACCCAAAAAGATGTTTAGAACTTATATACCATGTAAAGACATTCCCTACAAAACATATACCATATAAAGACAAGAATTCAAGTAGCACTTTATTTTTTATTTATCTTGTAGGTCCAAAGGCAGCTTTCTTGAACTGTGATACAAGTAAAGAGATAACATGGATGCTAAAAGAATATTCTTCAGAGACTGTGAAAATGAGTTCAATTTATATGGTATGTAAGCAAAGGAAAAGGGGTTTCAGGCTTCTGGGTGGTGGAGGCTAGTTTTGGGAAAGTGGTCAAGAAAGGTGGTAAATAGCATTGTTAGTAAAGTTTACTATACAGATTGAAGACTGT
>SJYB01006857.1:23210-40305 GCA_006408585.1 Antidorcas marsupialis
TGGGAGGGATTGAGGGCAGGAGGAGAAGGGGACGACCGAGGATGAGATGGCTGGATGGCATCACCGACTCAATGAACGTGAGTCTGAGTGAACTCCAGGAGTTGGTGATGGACAGGGAGGCCTGGCGTGCTGGGATTCATGGGGTCACAAAGAGTTGGACATAACTGAGCGACTGAACTAAACTGAAGCTCATTCGTTCTAAAAATTTAAGATTCCCCTGAATTTTCTACAAAAGTAATAGAAGCCTGGTACTTGCCTTTCCAACTCGTATACATCTGATTTATTTTTTTCTGCCTTACTGCTCTGACAGTAACACTGAGCGTGTGACCAGAAGTGGTGATGTATGAGCAGCCTGGTTTGTTTTCAATCTCTGGAGACACTGTTCGATTTTCACCACTTCCTGTGGGGTTGCTTCTGCGACCGTGGCGTCTGGAGGTCTGTCTCCATGCTCCGCTGTCTTTGTTCCTGTCTGTGTTGTCCTTTGTCCTCATGGACCTGGTTATCTTCTACTGTATTCTAAGATTTAATTTGAAAGATNTTCGATTTTCACCACTTCCTGTGGGGTTGCTTCTGCGACCGTGGCGTCTGGAGGTCTGTCTCCATGCTCCGCTGTCTTTGTTCCTGTCTGTGTTGTCCTTTGTCCTCATGGACCTGGTTATCTTCTACTGTATTCTAAGATTTAATTTGAAAGATGAGTATATTTGCAGAAATCATCTCAGTCTTGGGGTGACAGTATTCTTCTGAGAAGATCTGTGTTGGTTTCAGCTTGGAACAAGCAGGCAAGGTCTTTGATATAGAAAGACCTCGCTAGAGTTTCAAACCCCAGGGGGCTCAGTGGTGAAGAATCTGTGCCTCAGTGCAGGAGCCACGGGAGAAACGGGTTCCATCCTTGGGTTGGGAAGATCCCCTGGAGAAGGGAATGGCTACCCAGTCCACTCCAGGCTACCCACTCCTGCCTGGAGAATTCCATGGAGAGAGGAGCCTGGGAGGCTACAGTCCACGGGGTCACAAAGCATCAGACACAACTGAGGGACGAACATGTTCACTTCTGTTTGTCTTTCTGAGGACAGAAGGCCCCAAATACCTCAGCTGCCATTGCCAGGAAGAGTCAGACGACCTTGGCTGGTCCCACTTTAGGACATCTGAACTTGGCAACACCTCGCGCTCTGGCATCTTCTTAGGCCCACGCACTTGAGGGACATTAAAGTGATACCTGACTGTGCGTCAACGTCCCGCCTACAGTCACCCTATCGACAGCGAGAAGAAGAGGACGCACCCGGGTACAGGGAGGGGCTTCTCGCAGATGGGGCAGCGGGACTGACTCCGGCCGCCTCTCTCCCCATCCAAGACCAGGTGAGCGACCCCGAACTGGCTCCTCTCCAGCAGGCGAAGCTCAGATCCGCAGCTGGCTGCGGGCTGAGAGATGACCGAGGCAAGGCGACCTTTCTCCCTCTGTCTCAGGGGCTGGAGCCGTCGCACAGCTCTGTGCCAAGTCTGGTGTTACCCCCGAGCCCACAGAGATGGCTGCTAGGTCCTGTGAGCCTTTCGCAAACCTCGGGTTTGGCCATCCCATGCTTCTTTCCTAGTTAGTAAGTGCGGTTAGGATGCCAGCTCACGCATGCTGACCAGAGAAATGTGAATCCACGAAGGAGTTTCACCCCCAGCTTCTCCCCTCCGGCACCATCCTGCTCTCCTTAGGGACCCTCCACACACCTGCAGAAGCCCTTCTCGGAACACCCACTGCCTGTCTTGGTTCGAGGTGATCGTAGTACAGGTGTGGAGGACAGTCTCTGGGATCTGGGGGGGCAAGACACAGCCTCACCTTCAGGTGTCAAGACCAGACCCGGTGGTCCTCAGAGCCTCGGACAGACTCGGGAAGATGTCTGGCTCCCATGAGCAGAGCGGCTTCAGTTCCCCCACTGTGAAATTCAGATCACAGTGTCTTCCCAGTGGGGCTGGCGTGAGTAGCATCCTCCCAGTGGGGCTGGCGTGAGGAGCATCCTCCCAGTGGGGCTGGTGTGAGTAGCATCCTCCCAGTGGGGCTGGCATGAGGAGCATCCTCCCAGTGGGGCTGGTGTGAGTAGCATTTGGCGCTTAAGAAGCACTCAGGGTTTTTGTTTTTTTTTCTCTTCCCCTGTGTTAGGTGCTCAGTCACTAGAACATTCTGGAAATCAGGTGAGGGAGGGAGGGGTCTTCCCCCTCCTCATATCCGAGTCAAAGCCTCGGTGTGTTGCCTGGGCGGAGCTGGGTGATAAGGAGGGGGTCTGGGATGGAACTTTCCTTAAGCCACAAAGAAGGCAGCCCCCTTCCAGCGCAGGGGTCCTGGGGGCTCTCCCAGCCGGGAGCAGGGTATCCTGCCAGCGGAAGTGAGCCCAGTTCAGTGGGCAGCCTGGTGGGGCCCAGAGGGAAGGAAACGCCCTTCCCCACCCTCTGGCACCTCTTGTGGGTGTAAGCCAAGAGGCGGAAGGAAGTGGGCGTCCACTTGGAGTGGAGAAACCACCGGCCCAAGCAAGGGCTGGCTTCCACTGCCCAGAAGAGCTTGGGCACGGACCGCAGGACATGGAGCCGGGAGGAGTGGCTGGGGCCCTGGGGCCCGCTGGCCTGCTCCTCGTGTGCCTGCGCTTCGAGACCCTCGCTGCCCAGGCTGCAGACACCTGTCCAGGTGAGATGGACCTGTTTCCGGCCCCTGAACGCTGGAGCTCCCTACTCACTGATCACAGGTAGCATCCAGGGTGAAACCCTCTCTCTGCACCTTCTGAAGACTCAGCAGCTCAGCTCCATCCTCAGACTAGGAGACAACGAGCGGCCCAAGGCCATGTGGGAGGAGTGGGAATTTAATCCGGGTCTGTCCGCCTCTCAAGCCTCGGATTTGCTCCACGGAGTGTCCAGCCAGGTCTTGGCTCTGCAGCCAAGAAGGACAATGTCCCCTGCTTCCTGTCTTCTCCTGGACTTTTCAGAAAGGTTCTCTAATCCCAGGGCTCCCACACTCCCTTGGGGTTTGTTACTGCAGATTTTCAGCTTTCATGCCAGAGTGTGAATCGGCAGATTCGAGGTGTAAGGGTGGGTGGCCTCCCTTCTGATCCGTGCAGGGGGCCGGGCCCACACTTGGAAAGAGGTTTCCCCGAGGACAGACCAGCCTCGCCGTGAGCTGAGGGTGTATTTGTGGGGGGAAGCATAAACTCGTCCCCCTGAGAGCATCTCTGGTGGAGACAGACCCCAAAGCAGCACCTCCCGTGCCTGCAGTGTCTCTGCGCCTGGCTGACTCCCACACGCTCCAAGTTGTCTCTCGTGAGGATGTTTTAGTTTTGAAATCAACAAAAGTAATTTTTCTTTTTTTTGCCCAGAAGGAAATGACCCCCTGGTCCCTGTTCTATTGGAATTTGCTCTGTGTTCTTAGATCAAACGCATCTTCTCTCCGGGGGAACCTACAGGGACCCCGTCCAATTCAGAAGCACTGTGGCCACAAGTCCGAGGCCTGGGGTTGAGAGCGTTATGCTGTCCCCAGCTCCCCAAGCCTTACAAATATTCATTGTTATCATGTGGTGGAAGTATCCACTGTTACGAGGCTCTTTTAAAATGCCGTGGAGTACACCAAGAATCTCAGAATCTGCATTATCTGATCTAATCCTCCCCACAGCCTTATTTTTGTCCCCATTTGGATGCCCAGAACTCAGAGGGATTGAGTGGAGGTGGGGGGCTGGGAACTGGGCAGGGTGGATTCCATGTCCAGGCACGGCCTCCCCACCTGACCAGTGCCCGCCAAAGGCAGGGAGCTCGCTGCCAGTCTGACTCTTCATCTGAGACCAGCAACGCCAGCCAGAGCCGAGGGGCCAGGTCGCCTTGCGGCAGACACTCTCGGCTCGGGCGGCCTGTCGTCAGCCCTGCGACGAGCGCCCTGACCCCAACTCCGTGTTTCTCTGCAGAGGTGAAGCTAGTGGGTCTGGAGGGCTCCGACAAGCTGTCCATCCTCCGAGGCTGCCCAGGGCTGCCTGGAGCCCCAGNGGAACTGGGCAGGGTGGATTCCACATCCAGGCACGGCCTCCCCACCTGACCAGTGCCCGCCAAAGGCAGGGAGCTCGCTGCCAGTCTGACTCTTCATCTGAGACCAGCAACGCCAGCCAGAGCCGAGGGGCCAGGTCGCCTTGCGGCAGACACTCTCGGCTCGGGCGGCCTGTCGTCAGCCCTGCGACGAGCGCCCTGACCCCAACTCCGTGTTTCTCTGCAGAGGTGAAGCTAGTGGGTCTGGAGGGCTCCGACAAGCTGTCCATCCTCCGAGGCTGCCCAGGGCTGCCTGGAGCCCCAGGGCCCAAGGGAGAGATGGGCCCCGGTGGACTGAAGGGTACGTGCCCCCGGCAGGGACGGGGTTGGTGGACTGAAGGGTGCGTGTCCTGGGCAGGGATGGGGCCGGTGGACTGAAGGGTATGAACTCCAGGCGAGGACGGGGCCACCGATCACCGGCTCTTCTCAGACTGGAGCGCAAGCAGGGCCGTGCCCCCTGGGGCATCTCAGTTGGGAAGTTTGGGTCACGGGTTCTGCCCAGAGGTGACCTCGGTGCCCCCTGGCACTGCCGCCCCAGGAGGAGGGCGCTGGTCTCAGCTCTTCTCAGCTCACGTCTGGGTGTCTTCTCATGGAGCATGCACTTCCAGGCCCTTGATCAGGACTGGCCTTACCGTGACCGTTGGCAGCCGCTCTGCACCTCAAGCACCCAGTGTGTTCACCTGGAAACCAGGGCCCCAGGTTTCCCTCCCTGCTCCTCAGAGGAGAAACCCGGGGCTCTGAGCGGCCAAGCATCCCCAGGGAGGGAGGAGCTGGGTCTCCACCCAGTGTGAGGGCCCCAGCACTCCACACATCTGCCCACGTGACGACCCCCCTTACAAGGTTTGCAGCCCTACGACAGGCTTCGAGACAGGGTTCTGCTGGGGGACCCTGGGAAGAGGGCACGTCTGGTCCGCTGCCCGCCAGGGGGTGTGTTTACTTGGCCCCAAGTGGAAGCACCTCTACCCCTCTGTCCCACCCCCACACCCCACTCCCCAGGGTGGTGAGCCTGTCGGTAGCCCCCTGCCCTTCCCTTTGCTGAGCCTGGGGCAGCCTCTCCCGACCCTCCCATCAGTCCTGGGAGGAGGGGAAGGGGTCTTGGGTGGCTCTAGCCTCCTGCGTTAATAATGCAGACAGCCCTGGGCTTCGTTATTTCTTGGGCTCCACAATCACTGCAGATGGTGACTGTGGCCATGAAATTAAAAGACACTTGCTCCTTGGATGAAAAACTATGACAAACCTAGACAGCATATTAAAAAGCAGAGACATCACTTTGCTGACAAAGACCTGTCTAGTCAAAGCTGTGGTTTTTCCAGTAGTCACGTATGGATGTGAGAGCTGGACCGTAAGGAAAGGTGAGCCCTCAAGAACCGATGCTTTTGAACTGTGGTGCTGAGAAGACTCTTGAGAGTCCCTTGGACTGTGAAGAGTCAAACTAGTCCATCCTAAAGGAAATCAGTCCTGAGTGTTCATTGGAAGGACTGATGCTGAAGTTGAAGCTCCAGTACTGTGGCCACCTCATGCGAAGAGCTGACTCACTGGAAAAGACCCTAATGCTGAGAAAGATTGAAGGCAGGAGGAGAAGGGGATGACAGAGGATGAGATGGCTGGATGGTATCACCGACTCAATGGACACGGGTTTGAGCAAGCCCCGGGAGTTGGTGATGGACAGGGAGGCCTGGTGTGCTGCGGTCCATCAGGTCACAAAAAGTAGGACACCACCGAGCAACTGAACTGAACTGAACTGAACTGGGGCTTCAGGCTGCTGACCCTTCCCCTCTGGAGGTGGAGTCGGAACCTCCCTGGAGGGATACGTAATTGTGTCTGACTTCCCCTCATCTGAGTTTCACTGGTGGTTCAGACAGTAAGGAATCTGCCTGCTATCCATGAGATCCCTGGGTTTGACCCCTGGAAGGGCAACCCACTTCAGTATTCTGGAGAATTTCATGGACAAGGAGCCTGGTGGGCTGCAGTCCATGGGGTTCCAAAGAGTTGGCATGACTGAGCTGCTGATGTTCTCCCCTGCGTCCAGGGTGGAGCACAGAGAGCTGGGCCAGAGGCACGCGTCTCCAGGTGCCCCTGTGTGATAGGGTCTGTGAGACGTGTTCCTGGCCCCAGCCCCAGATTAGATGGCAGAGCTCTGTGCGGCAGCGTGGACCTGGGCCTGCTACACAGAGGTCTGCAGGAGCTGGGAGCCAGTAGCACACTGGGGTGCCGGCCGTCTGCACCGGGGGCCGCGGGCGCTTTGTCCTCTCTGTCTCAGCTGTCAGCCTCGGGCTGGGTCCCGGTGGCAGCGACCCTGAGGATACCAGAGCCGNAACCCACTTCAGTATTCTGGAGAATTCCATGGACAAGGAGCCTGGTGGGCTGCAGTCCATGGGGTTCCAAAGAGTTGGCATGACTGAGCTGCTGATGTTCTCCCCTGCGTCCAGGGTGGAGCACAGAGAGCTGGGCCAGAGGCACGCGTCTCCAGGTGCCCCTGTGTGATAGGGTCTGTGAGACGTGTTCCTGGCCCCAGCCCCCGATTAGATGGCAGAGCTCTGTGCGGCGGCGTGGACCTGGGCCTGCTACACAGAGGTCTGCAGGAGCTGGGAGCCAGTAGCACACTGGGGTGCCGGCTGTCTGCACCGGGGGCCGCGGGCGCTTTGTCCTCTCTGTCTCAGCTGTCAGCCTCGGGCTGGGTCCCGGTGGCAGCGACCCTGAGGATACCAGAGCCGGGACGGCTGTGTCAGGACTTTATTTCTCAGGGCAGACAGAGCTCAAGCAGGGTGCCTCAGATGGCCTTTCCCTCAATGGTGTGTCTTTGGGATTTACAGGAGAACGAGGTTCGCCTGGAGTCCCTGGGAAGGCAGGGCCGGCCGGACCCAAGGGAAGCACAGGTGATGAAGAGCTGCGACCCCCCGGTAGGACCCCGGGGCCTGTCTACGGAGACAGAGAGTCAGACAGAGAGGGGCAGAGAGGAGGCGAGAGAGATGGGAGCGAGGCAGAGAGGGAGGGTGGCAGGAGACAGACACGCGCCTGTCTTACTGCCCGCATCCTGAGAGCCTCGAGGCGGTGCGCGAACCGGCCCAGGGTCCTCCGTCCCCAGCAGCCTGCTGTGACCCAGGGAAGGATCCCGGGCCTCAAGTCCCCAGCCACCCACTTGCTCCACCAAGACCCAGGCATCTGAAAGCCGTGTGAGCTGCAGAGCGAGCGTGTGGCTCAGCCTCACGCCCACCCCCACCCCCTGAGGAGCTGAGCCTGGGGTGACTCCCAGGGTGGACGGTTGCTGTCCACCGACAGGCGTCCTCTGTGCCCCCTATCTCTCCCCAGGAGCCCAAGGGGAGAAGGGTGCACGTGGAGAGAAAGGTGAGTCCCTCCCCTCCCCAAGGGCACCCAGCAGGCTTTGCAGGGGGCTGGGGGGTGGTCCCCGAGGTCTGGGCCACAGGAGGTGCCCCGGGCCCAGGAGAACATCTGGGTGAGGAGCTCAGACCACGCCCCTGCCCTGCCCGTCCAGCCCTTGGGTGGGGGCAGAGGGGCGGTCCTGGTGGGTGGCGGCTGCAGGAGCGGCGGCTGCAGGAGCGGCGGCTGTGTCTTGCCCCTGGGAGACTGGCAGCACTGAGTTAGTGTGGGACTGTGGGCATCTCGCCTTTTTTTTTTTTTTTCTGATTTATGCCCATTTATTTAAAAATTTCTAAAAGTAAGAAAAGGTAAAACACCAAGACACAGTCAGGCTTCCAGGTGGCGCTGGCGGCCAAGGCCAGCCTGCCAGTGCAGGGGATGCAAGAGACGTGGGCTCGATCCCGGGGTTGGGACGATTCTCCCAGAGGAAGGCATGGCGACCCACTCCGGTATTCTTGCCTGGAGAATCCCCGTGGACAGAGGACCCTGGCGGGCTACAGTCCGTGGGGTCGCAGAGCTGGACACGACTGAGTGCTCACAAGACACAGTCACATGCTTTGACAACAAACGCAGAGTGCACTGATTGGGGCCAAGCATACACCAAATACCCCCAGAACTTTCCGTGACCAGAGGCTCTGATGGAGACACTGGTGGTGGAAAGTGATGGGCCCGGAGGAGCTGACCCTCAGTGCCGGGAGCCTCAAAGCCCAGGAGAGGTAGCTGGTATGGTGGCCCAGCCAGTTTCCCAAGCGACACGGCTGAGCCTCGGAACCACTGCCCAGGGCTGGGGGCTGTCTGTCCTGGAAGAGCCACCCAGGCCCGGGGGCTGTCCGTCCTGGAGCCACCGCCCAGGCCCGGGGGCTGTCCGTCCTGGAAGAGCTGGGCGCGGTTTCCACCGTCGGTGCTGTGTTCATGGAGCAGGGGGGGTGAGGGGCACGGGGCCGCTTCCAGGCATGTGACACACGTGTCCTCTCTCCCACAACAGGAGAGCCGGGGCAGCTTCATTCCTGTGCCGCAGGTGTGCACACACGCCCACCCCGGCCCCCGGACCNCTCAGTGCCGGGAGCCTCAAAGCCCAAGAGAGGTAGCTGGTATGGTGGCCCAGCCAGTTCCCCAAGCGACACGGCTGAGCCTCGGAACCGCTGCCCAGGCCCGGGGGCTGTCCGTCCTGGAAGAGCTGGGCGCGGTTTCCACCGTCGGTGCTGTGTTCATGGAGCAGGGGGGGTGAGGGGCACGGGCCCTCTTCCAGGCGTGTGACACACGTGTCCTCTCTCCCACAACAGGAGAGCCGGGGCAGCTTCATTCCTGTGCCGCAGGTGTGCACACACGCCCACCCCGGCCCCCGGACCTCAGCCGGGACCTGCTCCCGTGGGGGCGGTGGACCGGAAGGCCAGCTGCACAGACTCTGGTTCCAGCATCCAGAGACGAAACGCTCCCTGCTCATCTCTCACTCCCCAGTCACAGGCAGCTATTGCCCGAGTGACGTCTGTCTTCCACAGCGGTCCTCCTGGGGGCTTATAACTTTCCCGGGAAGGCGGGGTGCCCAGACCACGGTGGGGACAGCTCCAAGAGGTGGGGTGCCCTCCGTCTGTCCCAGGCCTCGGTGCCGCTCTCCCCCAGGCAGGCGTCCCCTCCTCGGCCCCTTCCGCTGCCCCTGCCCTGCCCAGGCTCCTGACCTGGCATCCACCCCCCATTTCCCTTCCCAGGACCTCGGACCTGCAAGGAGCTGCTCACCAGGGGGCACTTTCTGAGCGGCTGGCACACCATCTACCTGCCTGACTGCCGGCCCCTGACCGTGCTGTGTGACATGGTCACGGACGGCGGGGGGTGGACCGTGAGCTGGCTGGGGCCCCAGAGACGGCCGAGTGGCCCGTGGGCAGTGGCGGGCATGTCCGGGAGGCTCCTCTGGTGGGAGAGCAGTCTTTAGAGGCCTGTGTGAGACTGTCCAGCCCCAGGCTCAGGCTGATCCTGTCCTGTCACTGAGGTCGGGAGAAGCAGAAGTGTTGGGGCAGGGGCAAGGAGGCCCGTAGCCCTGGGTGTGGGCTGAGGCCCGGAAGCGCCCGCTCCTCTCCAGGCGTGTGGCTTCGGGCTTGTTGCCTGCCCTGAGTCTCCATGTTCTCCCTGGCCACATGTAGGCACTCCTCTGATGGTCCCCGGGGTCTCTGATGAGACCCTCATCCGGGGCCCCAGCCTGTGGAGCGCTGTGAGCTACTGGCGCCATGCTCAGGGGTGGCGGGGTGCCCCGTGGGGGACGGCAGCAGGGGCCTGTCTCCCAGCTCCCCCCTCCATGCACAGGTTTTCCAGCGAAGGGCGGATGGCTCTGTGGACTTCTTCCAGACCTGGACCGCGTACAAGCAGGGCTTCGGCAGTCAGCTGGGCGAGTTCTGGCTGGGGAACGACAACATCCACGCGCTGACCGCCCAGGGTAGGGCCACAGTGGGGGCTCTGTGTTTGGGGCAGCTGCAACCCACAGCTCCTGACTCCAGCAGGAAGGCTATGCTGTGCCAGCTGGGGGCGTGCTTCTCAGACTCTGTGAGGGTCAGAATGGGGAGAAGAGAGGTTATTGGAGGGAAGATGTCTTTTGGTCTCAGGACCAATCAGACCTTAGAACCGGAGAGGAGGAAGTGGGCAGGAGGCCATCTGGACTGGGGTGGCCCTCCTCTCTCTTCCAGCTGCCAGACCTGCCTTGAAACTGGACTCTGAGGCCCACGGAGCCCCTTCCCTCCTCCTCCCGCTCACTGCACGTGGGGGTCCCCACACAGGCCCCCTCAGCCCACTGCTCTGTCTCATAGAATCAGCCTCAGGGGTGGTCCTGAGTTCAACTGTAAACCTGTGAACCCTATTTTAAATTCTTCCACTACCTCAGGGCAACCTTGAAGGTGTCCGCTCATGGGCCTGAAACTCTTGCGAAAGACGAATACAAATACACTCTCCTGTGCTGTCATCCACAGCGGTTTGCAGGAGAGTTTAGGGTTCCCATAGAGCGAGGCTTCATTCCATTCAAGGAGCACCAACCGTGGGGTTTGGGGCGAGGCTGGTGGAACAGAAGGGGAGCCGTTGGAAGTCAGGGAGCCCTCCCTGGAGCCTCACATCCACCAGCCTCTCACACCTTCCCCGCTGAATTATCCCCGGTTGCCAAGTTCAGACACCCCTCCAGAATTTACCCAAATTCCCACCTCCTTTGCCTGGAAGCAGAGGGTCCCTTCTGCGGAGACCCGAACACCTTCCTTCAACAGGAACCAGTGAGCTCCGGGTAGACCTCATGGACTTTGAAGGCAACCACCGATTTGCCAAGTACCGGTCGTTCAGGATGGGGGATGAAGCGGAGAAGTACAAGCTGGTCCTGGGAGCCTTTGTGGAGGGCAGCGCAGGTCAGAGTCTGCGCAGGGCACTGCGGGGGCCAGGGCTTCAGCTCGGGGTGGAGGAAGCAGAGACGCTGCTGGGGGTCCCGGCTCTGTCTCCCCGAGAGACCCTGGGCCCAAGGCTCCACTCCTGGGGCCCGGCTTCCCCATCTGTGATTGCAGACAAGAAGGTGCCTGCGTTTCTGTGTAACGTGGGGGCCCGCGATGCTCTGGGGTCACTGACCCCACCCCACTAACACCTGGAAGAGGACAGTCATCTCACAGGAGGCCTCGGAGCCCTGTTCCCAAGTGGCTCCACAGAACTCCAACCCTGTGGGATGTTCTCTGCCAGAAAGACCCCCTGGTCACAGACTGTGGGAAGGCAATTCCTGTGGCTCATCCAGGGTGCACTCATGTTCAGGAATGGTGCCAGGTAGCTGCTGGGCTGTGCTGAAGCAGAGTTCCAGAGAGCAAGGCCCCTTTGGGATGCCGGAGGGGATGGCAAATGGGAGCCTTCAAGCACCTGTTTGACACATGTGGCCCCCTCTGAGCCGTCAAGGAAGGAACAGGGCAAGGACCCTTGACCCATGGTGTAGGTGAGGGCCGGGCAGGCATGGAGGGCGTGGATACCATGGGGGCCAGAGGGGACCTGCATGCCTGGGACTGAAGCTGGAGCCAGGACCCCTGGTGAGGTGGTGCTGGGCCCCTGGGATGACCAGGGCAAGCCAGTGGGAGGGGCCAGGGCCCAGGAGAGAGGCGCAGGCTTGGGGAAGAGAGGGCCTCAAAGTCCTGGGGGTCTCTGGGGAGCCAGGAGGAAACAGGGGAGGCTGGAGGGAGTCTCACACCCTGGTGCAGAGTTCCGGGACCAGGAGGCGCCCTCTGCCCCACGGCCAAGGTGGACTCTCAGCTCCCTGGGGGTCTCTAGAGGGAGGTGCGCTGGGTGGGCAGCAGGGCCCCCAATGGCGGCTCCCTCCAGGACCAGTGACACCCCACTCTGCCCGCTCCCCTCCCCGAGCAGGTGATTCCCTGACGGACCACGGAAATCACTTCTTCTCCACCAAAGACCGCGACAACGACGAGAGCGCCTCTAACTGTGCCGCGCAGTTCCAGGGGGCCTGGTGGTATCACAGCTGCCACTCCTCCAACCTGAACGGCCGCTACCTCAAGGGGCCGCACACGAGCTATGCCAACGGCATCAACTGGAAGTCCTGGGGCCGGTACAACTACAGCTACAAGGAGTCGGAGATGAAGCTGCGGCCCACCTAGCCGCCCGCAGCCTCCACGAGCTTTGCTCCGTCCCCGGTGACGGCCAGGCCCCCGCGTGGCCCCCGCTGCCCTCTCCCTCCGCTTGTAAGGCCCAGGGGTCTAGTCCCTCCTGTCGGCGTCTGAATTCCGAGCCCCACAGCCTCTCCAGAAGAATCATGGTTTTAAAGAGTTTGCTTTCTGACATACTCTTTCCTGCCGGTTTTCATTTGCGTCTTTGAACTTGAGCTTTTCTGAGCATTTCTCCCACAACCGATCTGCTGCAGGGGCTTCTGGCCCGGCCGAGCCAGGGACAGTTTGGGCTCCCCCCCGCCCCCGTAGCACATGCAATCCCCAATGTCCCCCAAGCATCAGCTGCAGCCTTAAGCTCCCGCCGTTAATAGATGGGGCAGTCCTCTCCCTCCCCTAAAAGCTCCTGCCTCCTCCCGCCTCACTCCCAACATCACATGCTTTTAAACAGGTCACTGTGAGACTAGAACACGCTGGTTAAAAGGAGGGGCGTTTGCTATAAACAGGGGCTTTCTGCTTCCAGTCGGTGCAGCGCGTGCTCTGGGCCAGCCGCCCCCGAGAGCTGCTGAAACGCCAAACACAGGTCCACACGGGACAGGGGCTGCATCTGCCCAGCAGAAGGAGGGCAGCTGGGCACCCACGTGCTGAACCCCAAGGGCAGGAGCCTCGCTCCGCACAAGCCCTGGTCCCTGGACGATCGCAGACCTCAGGGTGAGAAGCTCAACAGCCTGATGGGAGACGGAGGAGGGTTCTCTGTCTCTCAGGCCAGGGAGACGCCTCTTAACCAAGACTGGAGAGGGGCCAGTGGGAAAGGAAAGGTTGACGGGTTCAGCCGCGTTCACTCGAGACCCTCTGTTTCTCAAGGGCTGCATAGGAAGAGGGAGGAAGCCCGCCCGGGGACAGAATCCGCTCCTGACAGGCGAGCGCGTGCTGGCGCGCCCAGCTCTCTGCGACCCCGGGGACTGTAGCCCGCCAGGCTCCTCTGTCCGTGGGGTTCCGAGGCAAGGACTCTGGAGCGGGTTGCCGTGCTCTCCTCCCGGGGATCTTCCCGACCCAGGGGGTGAGCCCGGCCTCCTGCAGCCCCGGCACTGGCGGGCAGGTCCTTTGCGGCTGGCTCCCAGGGACGCCCTTCCTCACACGTGGGTTGCTAGCTTTCTACTGATTCCTCAACCCATTACCAACCCTCCGGGGCTTAGGGCACAAGGGAACTGTGTCATCACAGGGCTGTGTAGGCTAGAAGTCTCGTATGGGTGTGGCAGGACTAGAAGCAAGTTGACTCAAGCCCGGGGTCCTTCTCTAGGCCCCAGGGAGCGTGTTTTCTCCCCGGTTCCAGCTTCCGGAGCTCCTGGCCCTGCTTGGCTCAGGGCCCTCCCTGTCCTCAGGGCAGCAGGAGCTCAGCCTCTGGGTGCGGTTGGGAGGGCCCCTCTGCTCTGAGGGTCTCTGGCATCCAGCTGGGTCCACCCGGCTGTCTCAGGCCCTCTCTCTGCCTCCAGATCCTTCATTTAAGCGCCTCTGCCAAGCCACTGTCGCCGTGTAAGGCGACACACTTCCAGTCCTGGGGCTCAGGCAGGAGCTCTTTAGCAGGGGGAGCATATTCTGTCTACCACGACCCATTTGAAAAAACCAGCATGATCTCACACCCAGAGTATTTAAAGAACTCCTTCCTGTTGCTTAGTCGCTAAGTCATGTCCGATTCTTTGCGATCTCATGGACTGTAGCCCGCCAAGCTCCTCTATCCATGGAATTCTCCCGGCAAGGATACCAGGATAGGTGACCATCCTCTTCTCCAGGGGGTCTTCTCCATCCAGGGACTGAACCCGGGCCTCCTGCATTGCAGGCAGATTCTTTACTGCTGAGTCGCCAGGGAAGCCCAAAGAACTTCTGCCAATTAACAGAATGTTAATCGCTTAATAAGAAGGGTTAAGAGATTTGAATAGACACTTGATAAAAAATGATACCCACAGGACCAATACACTTATAAAAAGCTTCTTTATTTTGTTGCGAATTATAACCAAAATAAGATACTATTCCACACTCATCAGGACTGATAGGCTTTGGAAACCTGAGCAAACCAAGTGTCAGGGAGGTGGCAGGGTTGGGGGGTTACGTATACTGCGGGGGGCAGTGTGAATGGACGCCACCAACTTGGGAAAGAGTTTGGTGTTAATTATTAGAGCAGAAGACACACAGGCCCACACCTGGCAATTCCACTCCTGACGTGGAAATGACCGTCGTGTGCCTCAGGGACCACGGCCAGGAGAATCTATGGCCAAACTCTTCACAGCAGCCCCAGGCTGGCAACCACCCGAGGCCCCCGGAAGAGGGCGGATAGTCACGGAAAGACAGCTATGTGCGATGCCACACAGCGGTGGGGCTGGACTGCTGTGACCACACCCAGGATGGAGACGCAAGACGGCGGCTGGGGGGACGCTAGGCTGAGGTGCAGGCGTGCTGCTGGCCCTGCGCCCACGAGGCTGGTTTCCAAGTTAAAGAGACCTGCAGTCTTTGAGACAACCACCTACCCCGACGTGAGAGCTGGACCGTAAAGGGCTGAGCGCCGAAGAATTGATGCTTTTGAACTGCGGTGCTGGAGAAGACTCTTGAGAGTCCGTTGGACTGTAAGAAGATCCAATCAGTCCATCTTAAAGGAAATCAGTCCTGAATATTCATTGAAAGGATTGATGATGAAGCTGAAACTCTAATACGTTGGCTACCTGATGTGAAGAACTGACTCATCTGAAAAGACCCTGATCTGGGAAAGATTGAGGACAGGAGGAGAAGGGGCGACAGAGGATGAGATGGTTGGACGGCATCACTGACTCAATGGACATGGGTTTGAGCATTCTCTGGGAGTTGGTGATGGACAGGGAGGCCTGGCGTGCTGCAGTCCGTGGGGTTGCAAAGAGTCCAAAACGACTGAGTGACTGAACAACAGCAGCAGCTTAGCTGGTAAATGTATATCAGGAGGACAAGAGGCTGTTTGTACTTGGGTGGGATGGGGGGGCGACAGGGACCCCAGGGGGCTTTGGGATTCTGAGCGGCGATGACCAGCCCGTGGGCCGCACAGTAACAAAAGCAGCCAGGCCTCACGTTTCCTCTTAGGGACTTTCGTGTACACACTTCACAGTTTTATAACTATTCGCAAAGAAAGTGCACACCGCAGATCTAGCAGAGCTGGCAACCTGTGCGCCTTTTCCTGACGGCCACGCTGACTGACTCAGCAGCTGAGGCGGGCTCCCTGCAGCCCACCCAGGCCTGGCGGGACCCCACGAGGTGCTGATCGCCACCTCTCATCAGAACTAAAGCCCGCTAGTTAAAACTGCACTTTTCTTCCTTAATAGGTAAGCATCTTGTAAACCCAGGAAGACTTGTAAGTCTAAAAGTGATTAATATACCAAAAGCCATACAATTCTGACTTTCATATTAAGAAATCTGGATAGCTTTGGAATCTCATGGTCCCTTAAGGTTTAAAGAACCTGGTCTATTGTAAAGAAAGCCTCATAAATCCAGAGTTAAATATGTAATTATCCAGTTGACTTAGCCTTGTAACGCTATCTAGAAATCTTAGTGCGTTTGTTCACTGTACTGGAATACGTAAGAAACTCTGGGCTCACTGCGTTTGTAAGTGAAATCATTAGATTTCTAAAAATCAATTAGTACTAAGAAGGTTTTGTCGCTAGGCAATTGAAACGCCTGAGAAGAAATTGAATATATTACCCTTATTATCACAGTTCAAAGTTTTGAAGGTTTAATGAACTAGATTTGTAGTATTCAAAGACCCTTAAAAGTGACTGTTAAGATTTGCAAGTCTTACAAATGGAAAAATGAGATGCGTATGTCGAATGTGAAAGATTAGGCAAAGTTTTTGAATATGTAGCTTTCAGAAACCAAATGTATTTTAGAAAAGCAGAGTCTTTCCTAAACACAAGTGCCTGTCAGACTCAAATCCTCAAAACTCAGTGGTGGCACTGGCGGGGGAGGCAGAGGGTGTGTGTCTAAGCCACCCCCCAGGTCTGTTCCCAGCACCTGGTAGAGGGGGCAAGGCCCCACCTCAAGGTTTCAGTGGGCGGAGCCGCTCTCCCAGGCTTGTTCTCATCACCTCTCTCTTATTAGCGAAGATTTTTATTGCCCAATTTCCCCCTCTTCCAGCTTGTGCTGGGGACGCTTTTCCTACTCTTGGGGTGCTCATGTCTGAGGACCCCCGTCCACCGCTGCCCTCTACCACTGACCAGGAGGGTCTTCCGGCCCCTGTAAGCTCACTGCCCTGTGGCTTCAGCGCCCCCTTGCCCTGCATACACTTTGTGTCTACTCAACACCCATCCAGATGCTGCTCTTACGCGGTTGCGTGGCCTTTGTCCCTCTTGGCATGTTGTTGCCGAAACTCAGCCCCTCTTCACTGGTGCCAAGCAGAAACGTGGACACAGAGTCTGGGTGAGGTGGAGGGGAGGAGCTCTAAGTGCTTTGACGGGCAAAGAGGGCCACAGCGGGCGAGTGCCCTGAGCCTGTGTGACCCTCCTGCAGGGCATCGGGGCATCGGTCGTGCCTGACTTACTGAGGCCCCGTGGGCTGCAGCCCACCAGGCCTCCCTGTCCATCACCAACTCCCGGAGCTTCAAGCTCCTGTCCCTTGAGTCGGTGATGCCATCCAACCGTCTCATCCCCTGTCGTCCCCTCCTCGCAGTTAGCTGTCTAATGGATGTGTTTGGATGTGAGAGTTGGACCGTAAAGAAAGCTGAGTGCCTAAGAATTTATTCTTTTGACCTGTGGTGTTGGAGAAGACTCTTAAGGGTCCCTTGGACTGCAAGGAGATCCAACCAGTCCATCCTAAAGGAGATCAGTCCTGGGTGTTCATTGGAAGGACTGATGTTGAAGCTAAACTCCAATCCTTTGGCCACCTGATGCGAAGAGCTGACTCATTTGAAAAGATCCTGATGCTGGAAAGATTGAGGGCAGGAGGAGAAGGGGATGACAGAAGATAAGATGGCTGGATGGCGTCACTGACTTGATGGACATGAGTTCGAGGAAGCTCCGGGAGCTGGTGATGGACAGGGAGGCCTGGCGTGCTGC
>SJYB01006857.1:54636-74123 GCA_006408585.1 Antidorcas marsupialis
GATCTCAGGCCCTTGGGCAGCACAAGGAGACGCACGAGCGGGCGTGGGTTCCGGGAGCAGCGGCTCGGATGTCAGGACACGGCTCTTCCAGACATGCTGCACTCTCCGAGGTTCTGTGCAGTTCTTAGACCAGCTAGGAGCCGTCTAAGGGACTTCGGGGAGCAAGGGGGTAGTAACCACCTGGGACCTTTCTGGATTCTGAGTAGAGGACGCAGCCAGAACAGACACAGGAGGGCTGATGGGGACACAGATGGCCAGGCAAGAGTTACGAGCCGGCCAGTGCCAGGGCAGGCCAGGCCGGGGTGGGGCGGCCCTCCTTCCCTCGGGCCTGAAGACAGCCCACACCCACAGGCCCGACTGGTCCCCAAGACAGAAACTGGCCAACTGTGAAACGCGGCGATTCCACATGGCATCGGGAGTTCTGCCCCACAACAGCATCCCCCATCATCTCCGTCTTTCCTTGAAGACCTGGCTCCTTAGCGTCTGGGCAGGAGGGCAGTCCCCATTGGGTGTGGACTCTGCCTGGGAACACCAGAGGCCGCCAAGGCCTTTTCAGGGGTGGGGGGCAGCGTGGACCTGCAGGGGCAGCTGGGCCGGGGGCTGGGCCTGGATCAGAGGACATGCTCTCAAAGGGCTGAGTGTGAAGACTAGGACGTGTGGTCATCTGACCTGGCCTCCAGCCCCGCGCCGGGCCTGAGCGGGGAGCTGCCTGGAGGCAGCGGCCAGTGGGGGCAGTGAGACTGGACTGGCTCGCGTCCCCACAGGGCCCTGCTCCAGACTCTGCTCTCAGAGCCCTGGAAACACCCTCAGCCCAGGGGACACCTGGCCAGACACGGGCCGGGGGCTGGCGGTCAGAGCAGGGCGGGGAGGAAGGCGGCCAGGCCTGCCTGCCGTTGGGGAAGCACATGTCTTCATCGAGAGCACGTGCCTGGTGAGACCTGGGGTGGCAGGTACTCTCGGCCTCGCGGTNAGACTAGGACGTGTGGTCATCTGACCTGGCCTCCAGCCCCGTGCCGGGCCTGAGCAGGGAGCTGCCTGGAGGCAGCGGCCAGTGGGGGCAGTGAGACTGGACTGGCTCGCGTCCCCACAGGGCCCTGCTCCAGACTCTGCTCTCAGAGCCCTGGAAACACCCTCAGCCCAGGGGACACCTGGCCAGACACGGGCCGGGGGCTGGCGGTCAGAGCAGGGCGGGGAGGAAGGCGGCCAGGCCTGCCTGCCGTTGGGGAAGCACATGTCTTCATCGAGAGCACGTGCCTGGTGAGACCTGGGGTGGCAGGTACTCTCGGCCTCGCGGTGGGGAGAGGGCGGGAAGTCGCTGGTGGCACAAAGCACAAGGCTCCGGCCCAGCGGATAGGAAGCGGCTCTCCCGCTCCCGTGAGGACAATCGCGGAGCCCTGCATCCCCTTCTGGGAGAGGGCGCTGGACAAGCCGCCCTCGCGGTGCGTGTGGAGGGAGCTGCTCCCAGGGGCCCCGGCGGACGGGCACTGCCCTTGGTGCCCTGCACCCTCAACTCTGGCACTGTGGAACTGTCGTTGCATGCTTTCTCCACCACCAGCTGACGTTGTTTGCAGAGCTCTCGTGGGCCCCCCAGGTAGCTCCCATTCAGGTCCGATGGGTGGCCATCACGCCACCAGCCCCCACACCTCACACCACCCCGCACTGCACCCGGCACCACCTTGCACCCCGGTCTCCAGACTTCTGCTGCTGTCTCGTCTTCGGCGGAGAAAGTGCTATTGTCGTGAGTCGGGGAACCGCCTGCTCAGAAGGAGAAGTACCCAACTGGTGCCCGGGATTAGGCGGTCCCGGATGCTGGCCCTGGTCAGGGCTGCCTGTCCGGCTGTGCATGTTGGGCGCCGCCCAGCGCCAAGGGGGGCAGCACGTGGCCCCAGGGAGTGCCCTCTGCGGACGCAGTGGTCCTGGTATTCCCTTGTCCAGGCTGCTCCTCCCAGCTAACAGGTGTCCTCTCACTTGGGGGAGTGTGGCCCTCACCGCCCAAGAACTCTCATTCCTCAAGAGAGAGTTCCAATAATAACAGGAACGGAACCTTCGGGGAAACGGGCTGAACTGTCATCCTTCCCCATTTTCACCAACAAGAGTAGCTGATAAAAAGCACAGCTTCTTGGACCTTGTGCTGGGTCACACCAGCCTTGTGGGCGTGCCCAGGCGTTCGTGGTGTTACGCTACTGTGTGGATGAAGAGACGGGTGAGGTTAAGTCCCCACCAATGTCACGCGGAAGACGCAGAGCCGGGACGCTGGCACGGTCTCTGCTTCCCTGGGCCCGAGCTGAAGCCCTGGCTGCCGCAGAGCCCCGTGCGGACCCTCGCCCACACTGCCCTCCACAGGGGCTCCTGGGACCAGCCTGTGCTTCTCTCTCCTGGGCCCTGCAGCTCCAGGAGCCCCGGGCATCTCGGAGAAGAGAGAGCTCATCGGAGCCCTGCAGACCACCAGCTTCACCTCTGCAGAGAATACAGAGTGCTGCGGAAGGCTCGTCCTGGGCCCGAGGGCCCACCAGCGGGCTGCCGGAGCCAAGAGGGCCCACCGCACACTCCGGGCGTGTGCTGACTTCTGGTCTCCTCTGCGCGGATGAGTCGAGAGTCAGTCTTCTCTGTTGATGGAACCCACTCCCAGCAGGAGAGGCTGAAAACGGAGTTCCTCCTGGAGGGAGTTCAGAGGACACCGCCCCTGTATTTCAAGCGCCTCTTGAGAGTCCCTGGGACTGCAAGGAGATCAAACCAGTCAACCCTAAAGGAAATCAACCTGAATTTTCATTGGAAAGACGGATGCTGCAGCTGAAGTCCCAACACTTTGGCCACCTGAGGTGAAAATCTGACCCATTGGAAGAGACTCTGATGCTGGGAAAGACTGAGGGCAGGAGAAGGGGGCAGCAGAGGATGAGATGGTTGGATGGGATCACCGACTCAAGGGACACGAGTTTGAGCAAGCTCCGGGAGGACAGAGGGGCCTGGTCCGCTGCAGTCCGTGGGGTCACAAAGCATCAGGCGCAAGTGAGACAGCAACCGGAAGCACCCACCGCTCAGCACAATCAGCCCAGCGACGTGGCCGGTCGTGGGGGTGTGGGCTGCTGCTGGGACGTAAACTTTCAAGAGCAGGAGATGCCAAACTCCATTGTGGGGCGGCTCGGGGGAAAGGCGGCCTCCCTGGGGATGTGCAGACAGAGCAGGGGGGAGAGAGCTGCTGAGCTGCGGCCAGAGGAGGCCCCCTAGCACTGGAAGCAGGGCCCTCGGCACCCGTGCTGTGGGGGCGGGCATGGCTCTCAGGCTGCACTGAACTCTTCACCGGGCACAGACGGGCAAAGCGCTGCTGTTCAGTGTTAACATTTTAGCGTAAAGAAACTGGCGCTGCTTTCCTGGTGCCTCAGTGGTTAAGAATCTGCCCGCTAACGTAGGGGACACCGGTTTGATCCTTGGACCAGGAAGATCCCACCGGCTGTGGCGCAGCTGAGGCCATGCGCCACAACTGCTGAAGCCTGCGCTCCATAACCAGGGAGGCCGCCGCAGAGAGAGGAGCCCGCGCACCCAGAGCTCACCCTCCATAACCAGGGAGGCCGCCGCACAGAGAGGAGCCCGCGCACCCAGAGCCCACCCTCCATAACCAGGGAGGCCGCGCACGAGCAGCCTGCGCACCCAGAGCCCACCCTGCAGAACCAGGGAGGCCGCCGCACAGAGAGGAGCCCGCGCACCCAGAGCCCACCCTCCAGAACCAGGGAGGCCGCGCNGTGGTTAAGAATCTGCCCGCTAACGTGGGGGACACCGGTTTGATCCTTGGACCAGGAAGATCCCACCGGCTGTGGCGCAGCTGAGGCCTCGCGCCACAACTGCTGAAGCCTGCGCTCCATAACCAGGGAGGCCGCCACAGAGAGAGGAGCCCGCGCACCCAGAGCCCACCCTCCATAACCAGGGAGGCCGCGCACGAGAAGCCCGCGCACCCAGAGCCCACCCTGCAGAACCAGGGAGGCCGCCGCACAGAGAGGAGCCCGCGCACCCAGAGCCCACCCTCCAGAACCAGGGAGGCCGCGCACGAGCAGCCTGCGCGCTGCAACTAGAGAGGAGTCCCCGCTGCTGCAACTAGAGAAAGTCACCACGACAACGAAGACCCAGCTCAGCCCAGAGTATACGTAAAAAAAACAAGTCTTTAAAAGAAAGACATTCATGCCCCATTTGATGTTTGGAGTACCAGCTTTGTGAAAGTCGCTCAGTCGTGTCTGACTCTTTGCAACCCCAGGGACTATACGGTCCATGGAGTTCTCCAGGCCAGAGTACTGGAGTGGGTAGCCTTTCCCTTCTCCAGGGATCTTCCCAACCCAGAGACTGAACCCAGGTCTCCTGCACTGCGGCAGATTCTTTACCAGCTCAGCTACGAGGGAAGCCCAGCAGGGAGGTACCAGCTTTAGTTAAGAGAATCTGACCTGTTAAAATAACCACCTGATAATCCAGCTGAAAACGTGACCCTGAGTAACAGAACGAGTTAGTGATTCTATGGGGAAATGTTGCTATTTTGTTCACCGCTTGTAGCTGAGAGTTAAAGAGGCCCCTAAATCCATCACATTGGCGTGTATACATTAGCAGATCCCTAAAAATTAGCTTCTACTCAGAAGGTTGCGTTAAAGGCAGACAGCTGAGACGCGAGAGCACAGATGTGAACTGGTTCATTTTGAAAATGCAATTAAAACGTTGAAAGCTGTTAACTGAGTCAGTCAGTGGAACAGGAATCACTCACAGGTCCCGTAAAGGAAGAAATTCAAATGTGCCTTTTTACATGTAGAATGAGGTTGCTACATCCAATTTAAAAGCTGAAGGAATTGCTGGACTTTAAAATTATAATTTTAGTAAACTGAACAAATTGCATTTGAATTAATTTAAAAAGACAGTCGCACACGGAGTCATCTTCTCTGTGCCAGAAAAGGAACAAGAGTCAGCCATGATACCTCAGAGCGGAGAGAGACCCACAGGGTGAGGATCAGGCCTGGCTCAGCTGGGTTGCCTTGGAGAGCATCTCTCGGAAAGGATGGAAAATAGAGATGCAGAGAAGGAAAGACACTGCCTGGGGTTCACAGCCTGCTGGTGGGGACCCAGGACTAGAGCTCTGCTCCTGCGATGTGGGTGGGATGCTGGCTCTCCCACCCTGCCCTCCGGCTTCCGGTACACAGCCCCGCCCCTACAGCGAGGGTTTGCAAACCTGTGCTCGGGCACTTGCCTGCTCAGCCCTCATCTCTAATGGTCCCTGCACAGGAACTGGACAGCCCGCAGTCCTGCGAGGTTCCCCACGGAGCTGACGGGGCGCTCAGGCCACAGGCGAAGGATCAACCCAGGATGATGGTCAGAAAGGGAAGTCGTGTAACTGGCCGCCTTGCACGTGGGCGAGTCCTGCTCCCGAATTTCAGAACTTGCCACCGCTGCTCCATAAGCACGCTCTGGGCCAGCACATTGGGATTATTCCACTTCCTGTTTGACTGGCCTCTCCAGTGAGAGGACGCACTGATGCTGAGGCTCCGAGCCTTTGACTACTCACTGGAAAAGACCCTGACGCTGGGAAAGCCTGAGGGCAGGAGGAGAAGGGGATGACAGAGGGTGAGCTGGCTGGATGGCGTCACCGACTCGATGGGCATGAGTTTGAGCAGGCTCCGGCAGTTGATGGACAGGGAGGCCTGGCGTGCTGCAGTCCGTGGGGTCGCAAAGAGTCAGGCATGCCTGAACAACAGCCATCGGGAGAGAAAGGGGTGTTTGGTGAATGCCTGCTGGGCGCCGGGTCTGGGCCCCATGACACAGAGGGAAGCAGAGAAGGCCCCTGCACACTGGGGGCGTGCGCTGTTAGCGGAGACGGAGAGGCTAGGGAGACAGACAGCTGCACAGTGCTAGCACAAGGCGGGCTCTGGTGCAGCGGGGCAGCCGCGCGCCACCAAGGAGACGGCCTGAAGAGCCTCCCTCCATGTTCCCGCTGACGCGATCTGCTTGGCAACAAATAAGCTTTCTGCTTGTTTTCATAATCGTTTGTAAGGTTTCTTGATTTACAGTCTTGTGTTGGTTTCTGGGTACAGCGAGGTGATTCAGTTTTCCATGGTCTTTTTCCCTCGTAGGTTATTGTAAGACGTTGGTGCGGCTCCCTGTGGTTTCAGCGGGACCGTGTTGCCCGTCTCTTTCACGCGTGGCGGCTTGCCTGCTGACCCCCAGCTGCCGGCTTACGCCCCCGTTTCCCCTTTGGGAGCCATGTTTCTCCTCTGTACCTGCGAGTCTGTTTCTGTTTTGTAAACAAGTCCATTTGTATCATTTTTCGATTTCACCCACGCGGGACATCAGACTTGTCTCTTTCTGGCCTGTTTTGTATGTGAGTGGTGGCCTCCAGGTCCGTCCTCGTGGCAGCAAATGGCCTTTTCCGTTCTTTTCACGGCTGAGGGGTATTCCGCCGATACACGCGCCACATCGTCTTTATCCACCGCCTGTCGGTGGGCATCTGAGCTGCTGCTCTCTCCTGGCTGCTGTAAACTGCTGCAGTGGGCCCTGGGCTGCACGCGTCTTTTTGGATTGTGGTTTTCTCCAGATACATGCCCAGGAGTGGGATTGCCGGATCATATGGTGGCTCTATTTCTAGCTTTTTAAGGAGCGTTCATACTGTTCTCCGTAGTCAGGCCCACATCTCCCTTGTCTTTGTTATTCTTCTGGCCAATGTGGGGATGTTCTTGTCGCCACACGTGGCAGGCGCGACGCTGCTCACAGCAGCCGTGAGCTGGGCGCCTGCAGCCCTCTGCTCATCGGGGCATCTCACTCTCTTCCGCCTGAGCCCCCGTCACGTCATCTCAGAGGGAACGTGAAACAAACACGGTGTGTGACTTGGACACCCTCCCATCTGTGGCCATCCCGCTGGGGCTGCAGGTGGGAGAGGAAGACCCCTCTTCCCTTGACGAGTGGTCAAAGAGGTGACTTCGCCAGGACACCACCCTTGTCACCTCCGCCCACCAGAGGGGCCCTGCCCGTGTTCCTGCCTCCGCAGGCTCTGTCTTTCTGCACCAAATGCCACTCGGACTCAAGATGTCAAGCTGATTTCTGCCAAAGGATCTCTAGTAAGAAGAAACACCTCTAAAGGCTTAAAGACTTGCATTTTAAAGAGATGCATCTTATACAGAAGGACCACATTTCTCTGCAGGGGAATCTTAGCATCGGGGAACTGGGGGTGGAGGGGATCTGGGTATGTGCTTCAGCCCTTGTAAAATCCAGTAGAACCCAGTATGCAGCAGGCGCCTTTCCGGTAGCCAGGCTGTGTGGGGGACGAGACTACATAAGCTACCAACGCTAATTCCTGTGTGTTCCAGGTAGCAGCAGGACCCCGGGATTTTCGGAATGGCAGGACTTCGCCAGCCTCCAGAGCTGCTGTCACGTGGGGGAGAGGAACCTGCTTTAACAAACCTTCCAGCTGACCCAGGTACAGGCTTGGGCCAGCACTGTCCAGGGATGTCCAGGCCCTGACCTCTGACTGCATGGGCTTCCCCGGGAGAGGAAGCTCAGCGCCCCGCCCCCTCCCGTGACAACCCTTTGTTCCTTGACCCCGGAGCCCATCGTGTCCGCAGATCTCACCTCTCCCGAGGCGGGAGCAAAGTCCTGGTGAGCTGCCCCCACTCAGGTCTTCGAAAGACCCAGCCCGGGCGTCGGTGGCTGCAGTGGGGGAGCCCTTGCACTGGGGGAGCGGTGCGCCAGGGAGTCCGGCCTCCCTGCTCCCATCCGCGAAGACACACGGTGCTTGCTGGGCTCCGGGCCCCGGCCACACCTGTGAGCTCTTGGCCTCCGGCCCAGCCTGCAGCAGGCGCTTCCGCGAGCCAGGCCTCCGGGGGAGAGAAGACGCAGAGACAGGTGGGGGGCTCTGCAGGGCTTTGCCCCAGAAAGGTCTCACTCGGGGCGCTACCGGCCTCTAAAACATTTTACGTAACTGATCACTTTCTGGCTGTGTTCTGCCTTCGAGGCTGCGCGCAGGCTCTCCCTAGATCCGGTGAGCCGGGGCCTCTCCTGCTGCAGACGGTGGCTCTGGGGCGCCTGGGCTTCCGTGGTTGCAGAGCGCGGGCTCAGCGGCTCCGTGGCATGGGGGCTCTTCCCGGATTGGGGATTGAACCCGCGTCTCCTGTGTTGGCAGGTGGATTCTTTGCCACCGAGCCGCCAGGGAAGCCCTCTCAGTTTCACCTTGAACCGTGGATGCTGAGAAATGGTTGCCTTTTCGGGCCCTGGAAACCCTCAAATCTGCAGACTGTTTTTTCCTTTCATGCCAAGTGGGGCTGAGAGAAAGCTCTCTGGGTCACCGCTGTGGTTCCGACCTTTTCTCAAGTCACACGCTTGTGAGTGGCCTGCAAGCTCTCACAGGTCACAGTCACAGAGAGCAACCTGACCACATATTCTGCCCCCGGAGTATGGGGCACCTTCCACCCGCCGACGGCACTTCCTGACTCTTCCGCCCGCAGCGGGACCTGCCACCTCACACTGGCGGTTAGGAGGCGCCCACTTCGGCGTCACGTTCCCCTCTGCTCCGGGATCGTCCAGGCTGGTGGATCTCAAACCCAAGCAAGCACCAGGACTCCCCTACCGACCTGGTCAAAACACGGATGATGGGACCTCTCCCAAGCTGTTCGGTTCAGCAGGTCTGCCGCGGGGCCCAGGAATCTGCATCCCTACCAAGGGGCTGATGCTCTTGCCGATGGCCCACGGACCCAGTGGCTTTGACAGTAACCACACTCTCCGACATCCACGGCTGAGACCAACAGTTGCGCGTTTCTTGCTCATGCTGCAAGTTCCTGGTGGTCCGGCTGGGGACTCCCTCCAGGAACATGCTCGCGGGAGACAGTCAGCCCAGGATCACGGCTGCTGAGATGCAAGAGGGAACCGCCAGGAGTGCAGGAGCCGCGCGCTGCCCCCTCTCAGGGCCATCGGCCGTCACGAGCCAGGGGGCCAGGCAGTGCTGTCCTTCTCTGCTTAGCTGGTTAGCAGAAGCAGGAGCCCGGGGGCCTGGCACCCCTGCAGGGCAGTCAGGGCCTGAAGGACCGAGGACTGCGCAGACTCCCCCCGAGGCGGGAGGCTCAGCTCCGGCCACAGCCCGAGGCCTCTCGGGGCACAGCTCTGTCTTCGCAACAGCCCCTGTCACTTCTGAGGAAGAGCTCCTTTGGCGGATGGTCTGGCCCATGCCTTCCTTCCACTTTCTGCGACCACGACCAGGGTTTTGAGAGTTTCCACTGTCCTGAGATTGGGGTCACACATCGGTTTAATGCAGGGGAAGGCCCTGGTCACACTTAAGAAGACAGCCGATCACATCTATTTACGGTGGAAACAGTCATCTTGATTTATTGAAAAACTATTACAATTATTCCTCTGTTACACAGGTTTAAAATATTTTAAAATTCCCTTTCCTGGGCATTACAGTGGAAATGTATGAACACGTCTATTGGGTTTTGGGGAAACGTACAGTAGACATTCTATTTTAAAGGGCCTAATGTCCTCGAATATTTACCATCAGTTTTCTTTTGACCATTTTCCTTTTCTCTTCATCAACATCTGTCCAATTATATAGATGAGGGGGAAAAAAAATAAAATTACACCAAAAGAATTTCTGCAAATATAAGAAGTAATTTTATTGCAATATATCATAGCTAAGTGGTCTGGGGAGAATGGGACATGTTTTGACTCAGTACAAATTACAACAGCTTTGAAGGGACCAATGGAGGAAAGACTGACAGAATAAAAGGAGAACTTGGTGGGATGAGAAATCAAAATGGAATCACATGACCTAGACAAGACCCACAGGGCGCCCTGTGGCAACGATCCGATATGGCTTTTCTTTTGAAGAGAGGAAGGACAGGGTCACTGGCAGACGCTGGCATCCTGGGTTCGGAAAAATCTCAAAGCCAGACCTTTCTTTGGCAAGAGCAAGACTCGATTTCCAGGGCATTCGGGAAGTCCTCGTGGTGGGGGGGCTGTTGTTACTCCTGGGTTGCTCTGCTGTGGTTTCCTAAGCTGGAACCACGGTCCGATGGGGCAGGGTGGGCGAACAGCACCAGGGCCGGGACCTGTCACAACTCCTCCTGAGGGGGCTGCACAGGGCCCCAGGGCCCGTCTCGCTTCTCCCATCCTGGCAGGAAAGGGCATTGCACAAGGGCAGCTTTTCACAGTAAAGGAATCACCTTTCCTGCCAGCCCAGCAAGTCCTCGCCCTCGCGAGGTGAGGAGGACCAGGACCGGACGGAGCCTGGCTGGCCCAAGCACCCAAGCAGCTGAGACCCACGCCCAACACATCCGCAGACGGAAATCCAAATTGCTTCCATGGGGAAAAGGCACAGCTGGCGAGCCCGGCAGGGCTCACTGAGTTCATTGCACATTTGTCTGTCTGCCGAGGCCACACAGAGGGCAGCCCCGCTGAAGGCCACGTGCCGCCTCAATTCAGTTCTTGCAACAACAAAAAAATGCAGAAATTAGCACCACAAACATTCGGCAACTGAATACAATCTGCCATCGTTACACCGTGGATCACGCGGGAGGCGTCCGCGTATTGTGTGTGTCTTCCGCTCACAGACGCACAGCCTAGGAGTGGTCCCCGCCTGGAGCGGCGTCGCTGCTGTCTGGGGCGAGGGCAGGGCTACGGGAGGGCAGGTGGCAAAAACCTAGGTGGTGGCACGAGAGCCAGGAGGGAGAGAGATGGGCAACGAGGCCCAGCAGGCAGCCCCAGGGCCACCTTCAAGGAGATCTTAACACATAGCACCACAGAAGAGGAGTGTAAACATAAGCACCAATTTTCACTAAATTATCATCGACAGAAAATGTGGTTTCCCTGCCCTGGACATTCTCCCATCAGGCTCTGCAGGAAGAAACATGGAGAAAAGAAGCAATTAAAATTAATTTAAGCCTGCGTTTTCATCTAAGTGCATGTGGAGAAGACAAAGTATAAAATCCTTTTTTCTTTTTCTCCCCGTTTTTAAAAAAATCGAGCTAATCAAAGGCTTGTCTGGAAGGGGCACTGGCACCTGCTTTGCGAATGGCAGAGTGAAAGCTCGCTGCCTTTGGCAAATTCCCAATTCATCACACGTCCTGGAGAGGGCGGGGGTGTGGACTGCCTCCCAGCACGCACACCCCGGCCATTTTTCCAACTCTCCCAGTGGGACTGCAGCGGGGTTCACAGGCATGATTGAAAGTCAGGGACACTGAACATGTATGACAATACAATACAAATATTTACTTAAAACTCACAAAAACAGAAGCACCTTTAATCCATCGCAAAGGCACACACAGGATGGCATTTGGCCTGTGAATGGATCTTGTTAAAAACGGAGGCTCTGGAGGGTGGGGTGACCTTTACAAGGCTGGCCTCGGAACAAGGTTTGAAGGTCAGGGGAAAATACACATCTTCAAGTTGATTTTTTTTTTTTAAGGAGTGATCTCCAAATACGGCAGCCCTACCCCTCTCCGTGAAGACCATCCACGGGCTGGGGGCAAGGCCCGTGGCCCAGTGGCCCAGCTCCCTTCCCAGGGAGCGCGGCGTGGCAGGGACGGGGCTGCTGGAAGGGCGGCTGCGGGGCGTCTAGGTCATGTGATTCGGCTCCGGGGAGGGGGCGGCGCGGCTCTTTCCCTTTGCTCTCGTGCGGGCGGCCCGGCGCGGTGCGAGGGGCGAGGGGCCCTCACTGTCCTGACGCCCGCAGGCGGCGCGCTGAGGTCACGAGGTTGCTCTTGGGGCCGGGCTTGCGGCTCCTAGCCCAGGAAGCAAGCCGGCCCCACTTCAAATCCGAATTTCTGTGACGCTTCACCGAAGTCGTTGAACATGATGTCGACGATGGGCACCTGCTCCACCTTGGGTGTGTCGATCTCCAGAACCGTCTTCTGATACCCTTTCTTCGTCTGCGGGGGTGGGGGAGAGCGGGACGCGTCAGCAAGGGTGGTCCATGTCCGCCAAGCCCTCCCTAGCTCCGAAACCCGCCCCCAGCAGGGTGACCGCCCTGGGGGCAGGCAGCTCACGCCAGGACATCATCCAGCCCCGACACTTGGGAGCAGGACGCAGTGGGGTGGCTGTGCTGAGGGTCCTCAGCCCCTGGGGACCCACGCTTCCATCCCCGCCAGCTGGGACCCCCCATTGAGCCACAGGGATTTGCCCCAGGGCAGTCCAACCAGGATGGGCCAGCCCTCTCCAGCTCCAACCACCTGCATCACTCCCGAGAGCATCTGGGTTCCTGCCCAGCACCACCCTGGTGGACCCACCTTCCGGGTGAGAGAGTGAACCCCAGGGGGTACAGAATTGCCCCCGGAGTGCTGGCTCCCCTCCCCTACCGGCCCCAAGAATGCAGGGGGTGAATGAAGGTGCAAGTCCACGATGGACGAGAGCCACCCACACCCGACCCTGAGCATCAGGACACCTGTCCGGGGTGCACCGGCCTCGCCCCCGGCAACAGCCTCAAGATCCGGGATCATCGCAGACATCGCCTGCCGGCCTCTTCTGGACCAGTGTTCTCTGCCTCGCTTGAGAACGGGCGCGGCCTCAGATGGATCTGGTCCCAGGGAGGCTGTCCCTCCACCACCCAATCCCCCACGACTGGTGACTAGTCCAGGGAGAAGGCACCATCTCCCGGGGCCTTGCCCCCCTCCAGCAGGACGGCGTGGGCACGACCCTCTCAGGGAGGCCAAAGCCATCACCTGGGGGACCACGAAAAGCCCCCAGAGCCCCATGTGGCCCTGGCAAGGGGGTCAGTGAGTCCAGCTGCTAGGAGGTGGCCTCCACTCTCTGGGTGGCAGGCTGCAGGACGGCCCTGGCCCGACTTCCTGGTGGATCCCTCCTCAGGGGGCGCCCGCCTGGCGAGGACAGCCTCAGGAGGGGGTTCACGTGTCAGTCTCTCAGCAACCTCAGGCTCCTTCAGGGACTGACGTGTGTGGCCCCAGACCCGACGGGGAAGCCTTGCCCCCTGGGTGGCTGTGCTGGGAGGTCATTAGGTCACATGAATGGGATTGGTGCCCTTTTAGGAAGCAGCTGGAATGCTAGCTCTTAACCCTGTGTGAGGACAAGGGGAGGTGGGGCAGGCGTGTGCAGCCCGGGGGAGGGCCCCTACCCGCCCAGACATGAGCCTCCAGCATTACAAGGATGACTGTGTGCTGTGGGTAAGCCCCTCATCAGCAGGGATCCGACCAGCAGCTCAAAGAGACCGGGACAGGTACAGGGCCAGAGCCAGCCCGTTAAGCTACCCCCACGTTCGTCACCCTCCGAAGCTAAATCAGGTGACTGATATCCGCTATTTTAGGTGCTACATCTGGAGGGTGACTTGTTACGAGCAATGGATGACTGCCATACTCGCTGCGGCTGTTTTCTCCACTGGAGGACGGGTACCCGTGCTCCGTGGACGTGGAGAGGATGGGAGGAGCCTCATGGAACGCGGTTCCCGGCCCGGCCTCCATGAAGGCGCCTGTGGACTGAGCCTGGAGCGACCTGCTCTGTTTCCTTCAGAATCTCCACAACCCGCAGACTCGCCTCCCCTCGGCCCTGACTTCACAGGCAGGGAGCGTGCTCAGTGGGCCGGGCTGCGGCTGCTTCAACGCCGGGCTCAACACTTCAGAGTCAAGTGTCCTCCTGGGAGCTTGTCAGTACTGCTGGCTTCAGCCCGTCCCAGAGGCAGAATGCAGGAGGCCGAGAGCGGGATGCGGCACCTCCATGGTTTAGAGGCATCTTGGGCAGTTCTGACACGTGGGTCACGGGCATCCTCTGAGCAACACTGTCTGAAGGACCCGTCCAGCAGCCAGGAGCTCAAGGGCACAGATGCCATGGGCTTCTGGCAGACGGGCCGAGGCCCGGCCTGGGGGGAATAGCCAACCCTCCACTGGCAGGGAAGGGGCTAAGGACACAGCCTGGTGGGTGCTGGAGGGACTGGGGGCAGCGGGGCTGGACCCGGCCCCCAGGGGGATGCCATCCTCGCCTCTTCAGGCAGGGAGCCCCGGGAGGAAGCTGAGCCCTTTCCTGCCCTTGGCCAGTCCAGCGAGCACGGTTCAGAGTCCACCCACCCCTCTGGCCCAGCTCTGGCCCTGGTCCGACCACCACCCAGCAGGGGCTTGGCTGGATGGCCGCCCTGGCCTCTGATGGGCCTCTGCTGTCACGGGGAGCTGGGCAGCCCGGCTTGCCCCTCCTCCACAAAGCAGCCTTGGCAGCACCAGCGCCCGCCTCCTCCCACCAGGGATGGCAGCAAGTGCCAAGCTGGCAGGGCCTTCCTCCTGGACGGACGGGGCCCAGCGCTGCGGTTATCAGAGTGCTCAAGGGGGCCTCCGTGAGCACTGGGCTCCACCACCCCATTACTCCTGAGGCATAAATAACCATCACGGGCTGGCAGTGGCCCCCCAGGGTGCGTGGAGCTGCATAAACCGTGGGATTTATGCGGCAGGGCTCCTGGGGCCTCCTGTCCAGTGATTCGAGCCTCTGCACTCAGGGGCCTGCCCATCAGGCTGCACAGCTGCACCACACCAGAGTCCAAATGCCAGTGTCCAGTCCTTACTACAATGTGGACCGAGCGGGCCTGCAGGGAGGCAGGCCTCTCTGCCTCAAGCCTGCATTCCTCGAGCCTCCGGCATGAGTGCCTGTGAGGCGTGTGACCTTTCAAGTCATGGTTGCACTTCCGGCGGGCGGTGGCATGGCGTGGGGTGAGCAGAGCACGGCCGCTGCAGGCCGGGCCTCCAGAAGCGCCTGGCACCCCAGCTCCGTGCTCCGCCCGGCCTGGGCCTCCCCGCGTCCCCTCTCCTGCCTGTCCGCTGAGCCCGTTTTCCCCATCAGCTGGGTTACTCTCCACCTTCTCCAAGACAGACTCTGCAGGAGTAAAAACGTCAAGTGCCGAATGCAGATATTTCCATGAGGCCAAGTCTTGCTTCTGCGCCGGAGGTGCCCGGAGGACCGGCTTGGAGAGTGCCAATGATTGCCAGGGTTCCTGGAGTCACAGCAGCCAACTGGATCTGTGTTTCTCTCAAGGAGCAGCTCAGGGACTGGATCTCACATGGGTCTTGGGGTCGGGGTGCCTGGGCGGCAGGGCTGGCTTCGGTGGGTGGAGACAAGGAGCCGGATCCTTCTGACCTTCTCTGTGACTCGGAACCTGTGGCTGTCCATCCTGAAGGATGGCGCCCTCTGCCGGGCACTCTCGTCCCCAGAGGTGCGCGTGGTAATGCCACCTGCCCCTTCATCCCAGACACGTTTTCCCGGGATTTTCAGGGAACGGCCCCTCTTCTGGAAAACCAGTCTCCGCCCTCTACCAGGTGACGCGTATGGACCAGCCAGAGTGTCTCCCTTTCTGCCAGGGGAGCCGGGGAGCTCCGCCCCACTGCAGGCTCTGCCCCAGGGCTGACCCTCCTGCCCATGTCCTCGTTTCTCCTCCTCCTCCACCTGCCTGCCTCACGCGCGGGAGCCTGAGCTGCCCCCAAAATAGGAAGGGCGATGATTCTGGGCTCACGGCGGCTACGCGCTCCTCCGGCACGTTCCTCCCGGAGCAGCCCCGTGCATCCGTGCTGTTCTCGTCTTCCTTTGTAGGAGGCGGACACGAGACGGGATTTTAGTTGGCGCCTCATGACCTCTGGGAGCAGCTTGAGGTTTGCGTCAGGAACGTGAGCAGGTGCTGGATGACCAGGAGCTTCTGGAGCTTTGGGTCATTTTCCCCGGGGTACCCTGCATCCCCTGACCTCAGGGAGGGGCCCACTCTGCACAGGCCACGGTCAGATCCGAAGGACTGACCCACACCAGGGCCAGGGGCCAGGGCATCTGGGGGAGGGGAGGCTGCCCATGGGGCACCCTGGCCCCATGCCTGCCCTGCGCACACTCACCTCTAATCCTCAAGGAACCCTGGAGGTTATAACTAGATCGTTTGGGGGGAAGAAGGACCAGAGCTCCCACAGCCGAAAGGCCCAGGCCGGTCCCAGCAGAGCAGCCAGGGGAGGAGGCAAGATGTGAGTCTGGTTCCACCTGAGTCCTGCTCTAAGCAGTGGGTCAGCACCTGCCTTCCTGCTGGCCCACGGGGCTCATCCCAGACGCCCCAGGCTGGCCAGGTGGCCAGACCACCCCAACGGACCTTAGGGAGAACCCTCAGATCCCACACGCCCCAACAGCATGGGGCGTGGATACAAAGGCAGGGCCACTGGCTGCTCGCAAGCACGCAGAGGCAGCTTGGTGTCCAGGATGCCTGCCCCCGGCTGGGGACGCTTGTGACCAGCTCTGACACACGCCCTGGCCGCTCTGTTCAACAAAAAGGGTTGGAGCCAAGTGTAAAACCTCCAGAACCGAGAACCAGAAGGGACTGCATTCACTCCATGTGATAATGCATGGGAAGGGCCCTGACAGGGACTGGGTTCTGGGATGGAGGGAAGGGCTTCCCGACCATAAGATGGGAGGCTGGTGCCTTCCAGAGGAGGGTGTCCACAGAGGCCGGCACCACGCAGTGGGCCCTGGACACCCAGCAGGGCAGAGCCTACACTAGCCACATCCCCCAAGGGAGCCAGGCTGGGCAGGGACCTCGGGCAGGGTCTCTGGAAGTGGGTGGTGAGAGGTCAGCGGTGGCAGTAAGAGCAGCAGGGCAGTGATTCCTGGTGATCACCTGACCTCCAGCCTCGGACAGGCCACACGGGAGACTCATCTGAGGGTTTTACCAGGACTGGGCCCTGTGCACGGCTGTGCTAAACATCTCCCAGGATCCTAGGACGTAAGCACCAGCTCAGCTCCAGGGACTGACCCTCACTCTGGGGGGCACAAGCAGGGGTGCCGGGGGCCAAGCGCCAGGTCCAGGGAGTGGAGGCAGCCCAGCCCTGGCCGGCCGCTCGGGCCTGAGCAAAGCAGCCTTCCCAGAGGGCGGCGCGGGGTCTGGGGGCGGGCCCAGTGTGGGCCGGGGATGTCATGAGTGGGCAGCGCCACCGCCTACTGTCTGCAGACACCTCCCAGGATGGCCACGTTCTCGGGCTCAGCCTCAGCTCTGGCCATTCCCCAAAGTGGGGGCGTCTCAACATCCGAATCGGACCAAGAGCACTTCATGGCACCCCAGGCTCTCGGTCAGGGACCCGGGCTAGGCCTCTCCAACCCCAGCACCTCGGGAAGGCCCGGCTGTGGGCTACGGAATCCCACGTCCACCAGCCATGGCCAGCCCTCACTGCACCCAGCACACGGCAGGCGCCTAGGAAGTTCCTGTCACGCAAACGACCGCACGGCACGAGAGGCGTCTGGCCCGCCCCACCCCACCCGAGTGCAGGCGACACTCACGGCGCAGCCATCCACCAGGGCGCGGATGTAGGGGCTGTTGTCATATGACATCTCCTCGTCGTTGGAGCCCAGGAAGCGCATGGCCTTGTCGTAGCTGCCCGTGGCGGCGTCCTGCCAGGCCACCGACTGGTAGCAGTTGTAGGTGATGTTCTGGTGGGCAGAGGCGCTGAGCAGCCGCAGGAAGGTCATCTGGACCACGCCCACGGGGTTGCCCTCGGCGTCCACGTAGGAGAGCTGCAGGGCGACAGGACGGGGGCTCAGCAGGGCGGGGACACGCGGCCGCGCAAGGCCCCTTGTCCACACGGGCGGGCTTGGGAGCTTCAGCCCCGGGCTGTCTCCTCTGGAGTCCGGGCCACGCCAAGGGCCCCACCTGGAAACGAGCCACACACCGGGTCCCCGGGCCAGCACTCGCTGGCTCTCTGGGGGGTTCCCTCGAACACAGTGAACCCTGCCTCGTTTCCTTCAAGGACCCAAGTAACCTACCCACTCCTTCTTGCCTGGCTGGTCCCTATTCTGCCTCCAGGGCCCAACTCATATGCCTCCTCTTCCAGGAAGCCTGCCTGGGTTCCTCGCCCTGCATGACCTGGCTCAGTGTCCATCTTTCCTACTGGCTGTAGGGCCCTCCAGGCCAGCACTGGACTCCTGTGTTGGGGTCCCTGGGGCCTGGCCTCTGGCCCTCCCTGGACCAAGAGTGCCCTGAGCACAGGAGCTCGGCGTGCACATCCCTGTCTCTGTGCTGTGAGCTCAGCATAAGGAGCGTGCTCATTAGATGATGCTGGCCACTGGCTGGCCACCGTGACGCATAAAGACCTGACTGGGGCCATGAGAACTGCACACAGAAAGGGCAGGAGGCCTCGGGGAGGGACAGGCCCATTGGGCATGAGGTATGGGGTGCTTGGCTGGCAGATAGGAAAACCGGCCTATGAGAAGGTCACAGGCCATATGGCCGAGAGCCAGAGGCCTGGAGGGACTGAGCACTTCCCTGAGCACAGGGGGAGGCCTCTGCTGCCCCCTCCCGGGCGTGGACCCAGGGGAGAGCACAGTGGGTGTGGAGGCCTAGAAGTCAGGGCGTCAGCCTTGCCCACGTGAGCGGGCAGCCTGAAGTCAGGGCGAGACACCGGGAGAGAGGGCAGGCTGGTTCCCGAGTGACTCCTCGGCGTCACGGGCCGGGAGTGTGGCGGGCCGGTGCTGGGTGCCCCGAGGGACAGGTCAGCATCTGCACCTTCTCAGCGGTGGCTCTGTGAGCTGCTGTGCCCAGCAGGGGCTGGGGCTCCCAAACCCCTGGGATGAGGCAGGTCTCTCCTCCCCCGAAGGCCCTCCTCTCAGACCCAGCAGAGCGAGCTCGGCCCGTCCTGGGTCCCCATCAGACAGGGGCGGGCGAACGCCAGGGCCTGACACCCCAGGTCCTCCCCACACACAGCTGCTTCCCCTCTGCTCTGCCTCAGACCCTGCCGCCCGGCTCAGCCAGGCAGGCGCACTGGCTGCCCCCGGGCACACAGAGGCAGCTTGCTGCCAGGATGCTGCCCCCGGCCGGGGACACCTGTGCCCAGCTCCGACACATGCCCTGGCTGCTCCGTTCAACAGAGGGCTGGAGCCAGGCGTAAATGCTCAGGAACCAGGAAGAGCCAGAAGGGATTACACACGGTCTACTCTACGCGGAAATCCAGGAAGGGCCCAAACACCCGTGCTGAGCACACGAGGGGGACTTGGAGTCGCTACTGTGCGTGTGTTTAGAGATCTCTGTGAGGACGGCTGGTGGCGGCGAGCCAGGCCCGGCCTCCTGCTCCTCCCCACCCGAGCAGGAAGAGCGCAGAGGGCCAGCCAGCTCCCTACGTGGCCGCCGGCTTCCTGCTAGACCTTGAGGAGAGAAAGGGGATACCAACCGTGGTCCAGGCCGTTGGGCGCTCCTCCTGGAGGGAAGGTGACTGACTGGAGGGAGGCAGGAGGCATGCGCAGAGAGAGGCGGGGGGGCAGTGCTGGACGCAGAAGGACCTGAAGCTCTGGAGCCGGGCAGGGGTGAGGCCCGGGCTCCGCCCACCCTGAGCCCCACGTTGGCATCTCAGAGCCCTGGGTGAGCCCCTCCCCTTGGGGAAAGGGGCTGAGCAGCATCCCCTTCATGACGCCCAGGGCAGCTGGCCCAGAAAAGCGCCTGTTACTTTAAGGGGGGACCTGCACCTACGCCCTGTGATGCCCACCGTGACGGTCACAGGCAGCTAGAAACGACGCGGCCGGAACATGGAGGAGATGCGCGGCCG